>JALIGW010000002.1:96977013-97169513 GCA_023053685.1 Diadophis punctatus similis
CTGTCTCCAAGGAACTTACAATAAAAAAAGAATGCAGGCAGACAGAACTGCATTTTTGGATAATGTGCCACAGTAAGTGTCTTGATGCATTGATGAGAAACTGCACATACGATCTTCCATCCTAGAAGACAGACCAGCTTCGTTTAGTGTACATAAATTCACTTACACACACACACAGATGGTGGGGGATGTAATTTCTAGAATCACACATTCACCAATGACTATTTCAGATGCCCTTCACAAAAACATATTTTCCAAATTTCTGTCTTTTCTGACTATCCATACAGCTTGTTACACTATCCATTCCTTTCCTTTTCCTTCAAAAAGTTCTTTGAAGTTTATGGATTAGTTAGCAAACAAAGATTTCCAAATCCATATTCGCTAAGAGAACATTATGGGGCAAGGGGTGGTTCATTGGAAAGTCATTGTAAATGGGACAGAGAATATGACCCTAGCACTTCTGCCTAGAGAGCTTCCCTCTCTTTTCACTTCTGCAAAACTTACAGTCTCTGAGCTCAGCTGGGGGGTGGGAACAGTTTTAAAAAGTGCAAGGGGATAATTGAAGGGGAGAATCAGAAGGCAATGAATGAGTTGATGAAAGACTTCCTGCCCATTGATTCTCAGTTTCCTCAGACCATTAGCATTTCAAGGAAAGCAAGGCTGTTGTGGAGCCTTGTTGACCCCCCTAGGACATTACTAGTAAATTTTCTGCAAAAGGTTTTTGTCAGAGAAACAGAAAAAAGTTGACAGCTACTTGTCTCTGATCAAATGCAGGAGTACTTTAATTTGTGTGGCCTCTGACTTAGGCGGAATAATATATGTATGTGAAGTTGGAAGAGGGTATCTTCAAGGTTCTGCATAGAGGGCCAACATTACTATGGAAAGAGTTAGAACATGTCAGTATTTAACGTAGTCTCCTCAGGCCTTCAGTAGAAGAATGTCACTGTTTCAATCTGACCCATTTTCCGCCAAATAAAACATCATAATCAACATCATCATTCATATTTTCCTAACTAGTACCTGGAAGTGGGCACCAATGCTTTTTCCTATAAGAAATTTCATTCTTCCAAGAGGCAATCAGACATACTTTCCAATAAGAAATGTATACATAATGTCCTCGCAGTAGTTAGCGTGTATAAAACTAATTCAATATACTCAGAATACCTGATTCAGTAAAATTGAGTGTGAATATTGCAGGCTGAAATAACTCAACTTTTAAAATCCGAGCCGAGGTGGCGCAGCGGTTAGAGGCAGGTACTGCAGGCCACTTTAGCTGACTGTGATCCGCAGGTCAGTGGTTCAAATCTCACCGGCTCAAGGTTGACTCAGCCTTCCATCCTTCCGAGGTAGGTAAAATGAGGACCCAGATTGTTGGGGGCAATGTAAATATATACATTGCTTAATGGTGTAAACCGCTTAGAAAGTGCTTGCACTGTGAGGCGGTATATAAATCTCACAAATAAATAAATAAATAAATAAATAAATAAATAAATAAATAAATAAATAAATAAATAAATAAATAAATAAATAAATAAATAAATAAATAAAATCAATTTCCTTCTAGTAGGAATCATTTTTCAGAATTTTGGAGCATTGCCACCAAATGTGAAAAATGATACAACCTGTTCATTGCATTTCCAACTATTTTTTAAAAATAACTTCTCTATTTTAACAATCAAAACTGGAATGATAAAGCAAGTATATCAATTTTCTCTAAGTATAATATTCAGAGTCAATTGAATATTCTTCTTCCATTGAGATTTCCATTGTTGTGTCTCTGTTACTGCATTCAAATTCTGCATCCATTTAATCATGCAAAATTTGACTTGTTTGGATTCCAAGTTAAACTTTACCATAAAATTATAAATGAAGCCTTAAAAATGTTCCAAATTGTCTGTTGCAAGATTTTTAAATGTAGTCGAGTTTCACAATAGTCTTCCTTGTTTCTATAATTCTTGTAGTGCAGTACTACTAATTTGAAGATACTGAAACCAAGCAGGTAAACTAGACCATTGTGAAATAAGTGTTCCAAAAAAGATTTTATCTTCATCTTTAAAATTATTAATGTCATCCAGAGTCACTATTGCGAGATGGGTGACTGTATACTGTAAATCAATATAAGAAATAAATATTATTGATAATTAAACATTGCAATCAAAACCAGTTATTAACTTTCCACTGAACTAATTCCAATATTGTCTTCCTCATAAAGTAGATATTTAATAATGAAGCAGTGGAAGAAGGGAATTTGGACTTAATCTTTTGCTGTATTTATTCTAGACATCCCAACAGAAGTCTTCTTATTACGCAAACTTTTATTATATTATATTATTTCTTTATTTTTATCAACCCAAAGATATCTGGGCAGGCCATCTGAAAGTGCTGCCCCTTCCCTTGAAGCAGATGGCCCAAAGGAAATACAGTTTATTCTCAGATATACAGTATGTTAAGCAGCTGAGCATGGTAATACAATTTAAACATTTCAAGCTTTTTGGACCATAAGTAGTTCTGTACTTATTCATGCCAATCACTTAATATTTTATTTTCAACCCATATTAGACTGGTTTGAAAAAGAAAATCAAGTCCTGGTGGCATTTTATTTTTAAATGCTGCAGTTCTTCCTAGTCATATAGAAATAGACCACCTGCTTTTATACTTTTCCAGCTCAATAAATGTTAGTAAATAAATATTATTTTCATCAGGTCCTTTCTTATATATTTAGTCTCTTTTCCAGTAATGTTAAACTCCATTGCGACATGTAGGTACTGCTTTTCTTCCGCTACCTAATTCCATGTCAGCATTTGAAACTTTTCTTTATCAATCCAATAACCTGACACAAAGGTTCTCTATACAATGTTGCTATATGCGTTGATTTGGTTCCTTAAGATGGTTCCCAGTATTTTTACATAATGCGTTGTTGTAAGTATTAATGGGAGTGTTTCATTTTCATCCTGTGAAGCAATTCTGAATGAGTCAGATCATTTGTACAACTGACCTACTCCCAGCTACTGTAACTGATGATGGCTCTCTAAGCACTTTGGGAAATATCTTTCCTTATGTTTTTGCTTCAGATCTGTTTTAGGCTGGAGCCTGATCATTGTTTATTTATTACATGTGCATTCGTGCTGTACTGTACTCCCAGTCTGCACTGTTCCCTGTAAGCTGTGCGGCCGCGCGGCCGCACACGTAACAAGAGAACGCCGCATGGAAGTTTCTAACTTCCACGCGGCATTTTCTAATGGCAGAGGCTGCGCGCCTGTGTGGCCGCGCACATGAAAAGAGAATGCCGCGCGGCAGTTTCTAACTGCCGTGCGCCGTTTTCTGATGTTACAGGGAACATTGCCAGTCTACTTCATTGTTTCAACAACTCACTATGGGCCTTTCTTCACTATCATCTAGCTAACATCAGCAGAATACTGTACAGGCATGAAGTTTGAAGCCCCTAGTGCTGATTCCTATCTGGTCTCTGATGTCACCTGGCATCCTTTTGAGATAATGGGTGACAGATTCTTTTGAATAATATCAAAAGAAGAGGGAAGCCACTGCTGGAACATCTTCAGTACAGTTAAGGATCACTTAAGGCTGTCTCATTCATGAGTTGGTGATGACATGAAGGCAACATCATAGGATAGGAAAGAAAAGTTGCAGGGCATGTTTGTGCTTTGGTTAACTGCAAGTCTAGAAGATGCAAGTTTGGACACGGTTTATATAAGGATGAGAGAAAAGGATTGGTCCAAGAGCATTTAGCAAACTTTATAACTAATTGCTTCACAAATTCTTAGCAGTATCCAAATAATGTGCACTTGGAATTCATCCATCCATCCACCCACCCATCCATCCATCCATCCATCCATATATACCCATCTCCAGAAAGTACAGCTGTTCCAGGGGTGAAATCCTCCTGGTTCGCTCTTACTTGTTGGTCGCCGCAGAGCCTTTGGAGCTGGTGGCGTTCGCGGCGCGGGGCTGCCCCCGCCCGCCTGGATGCCGCCATTTGCGTTCTTCTACCCTCTGTGCATGCAGAACGCTTTGCACATGCGCAGAGGGCAAAAGAACTCAAATGGCAGCATCCAGACGGGCGGGGGAAGCGGGGGAAGCCCCGCGCCGCGAACGCCACCAGCTCCAAAGGCTCTGCGGCAACTGACAGGTAAGAGCGAACCAGGAGGATTTCACCCCGAGCTGTTCCTTTCTATCTGGTAGGGAAATCCCACCAAAGGAGATGTGAACCAACTGAAGCAGAAAACCTGGCTCCACCAGATGAGCAGAAACCACATCAGCACTATAGACAGGATGTGTCCAGGGAATAGGCTAAGAGCTATGGCCTGAATTGAGTAGTGAGACTGATTAGTTTGTCATCACATTAAGGTGCAAGTTTAATAACCTAGTATGTTTTCAGACCATGTAATTGTTATTCAGTTTAACTGCTCTAAGCGTTGACAGCACAGCAGGATTGGCTGCTATGATTCTTTGTACTCTTGGAAAGCTGGAAAGGCTGGTCCTTCAAATAAACAAAACAAACCTCACCCATAGTATTAAAGTTAGGAGACCAAATCAGCAAGTTCTGCAATGCAATTCAGCAGGCTTCTTACTCTAATATCTTACCCAAGTTTCATAGCAAACGCAGAGATCTAATTAACATTTGGTGAGGTGGCTACTTCAACATTCCGCCTCTAAGGTGGTTTCATGCCATATCATCCACTTCCCCAGCCAAGTTAGGAGTTGCCATCTCATGAATTCACGTAATTGAGGTGATCCAACAGTAGTTTTGGTTGGACTTGTGCCATTTACAAGATGGAATTTTTAAACTCTAATGAGAAGTACCAGCTGCAGCCAATTAATTTGAGACTTGCAATGAATATCTATAAACAAGTCTTAGATCATTTGATTCATCCATCATCATCCTTCTTTTGTTAGATTTATATCCCATCTTTTCTTCACCAGCTCAATAACAGCAAATATAGCACTTGTCCAATTCTTCTCATGACAATAATCCTGTGCTGTTACTGAAATTGATTGAAAGAAAGTGAAGATTTTAAAGTGCTTAGTTTCTTCAAGTTGATCATACATTTCAAAATTGGTGAAAATAAGACAATTTGTACATTTTAAGTAGCACCTAATTGCTTCAAAACAGAAAGAAAGCAAATGAAGACTACACCTGTAGTACATACTACATGACTATTCCCATGCCAAATAATAGAGCACTGTATTTGCCACCTGGAGTTGTGTAATAAATATGTATACATAAATAAAGGTAGGATCTAAATCAGGGATGGGTTCCTCCCGGTTCAGACCGGTTCACCCGAACCGGTAGTGACTCGGTAGTGAGTCGTCATGATGATGTCACCAAACCGGATCGGTCAGTGCCAGTCCGTGGGCGCCGCCATATTTTTATATTTTTTAATATTTTTTAATATTTTTTAATATTTTTTAATATTTTTTAATATTTTTTAATATTTTTAAATATTTTTAAATATTTTTAAATATTTTTAAATATTTTTTAATATTTTTATTTTTTATTTCCTTCTGAGCATGCGCAGAAGCCGAGTTCCGGCACTGTGCATGCGGTTGCCATCTTTTTTTCAGCTTTGGGGGGTTTTCCCCAGATTTTTCATTACTGTGCATGCGCACGCACGTGAAGCACGCACGCTTACGAGGCGTGCCCATGCGGCACGGGAGGGAGCGAACTGGCAGCGAGGTAAGTTGGAGCCCACCCCTGATCGAAATCAAATGAATACATAAATTGCCACTTCGGTGCAAGAATGCGCAGTAGTTTTGAATACTAGTTAATGCAGCTAATAATATTTCCATTTCATGTTTCCATTTTATCTCTGCTTTATTCCAGGACCTCATGGTATTATTTTAACACTTCCTCCTTAAGTTTTTATCCACCAAAACAAAATAGGGTGGGCCACAAGATCTTGACTGGCACACTTAGTGAGCTTTTGTGGCCGAGAGTAAACTTGAATCTGGGCCTTCTCTTCTAATCCAAAACCCTAATTGCTACACCAATCTGGCTCTCACATCATGGGGCAATATTTTCTGTGTGGTTGTATTTTTGACTTCCTAGTACTATTGATAGACATGGGTATTATGCTGACTTCAAATATAAGTATATGTTTTAATACATACCCATAATGTGCCATTAAAAAAAACCTCCTATGTGGATTGTGGAAAAGGTAAACCTACTTTGAGACAACTCAAACCTCTGGTGACTACATAACAACCATGCAATTTTCTTGGCCATGGTATAGAAATGGTTTGGCCCAGAGGTGGATTCCTTCCAGTTTGGACCGGTTCGCCCATACCGGTAGCAACCTGCTGGTGATGTCACGATGATGTCACGGAACCGGTTCTGTCAGTGCCGATCCATGGATGCCACCATCTTTTTTGGGGGGGGAATTTTGGGGGGATTTTTTTCTGGTTTTTTTTTCTTCTGTGCATGTGCAGAAGCTGAGTTTCCGGCACTGCACATGCATTGCCATCTTGTTTTTGGCTTTCTTTTTTGGAATTTTTTTTATTTTTTGGCACTGCGCATGCGAGCGCTCATGAGGGGCGGCCACACAGTGCGGGAGGAAGTGAACTGGCAGCAAGGTAAGTTAGAACCCACCCCTGGTTTGGCCTTGCATTTTTGAGGGATTTTTTTTTACTTTCAGGCCTGCTCAGAGCCCCACTATTTCCTAATGGTCCCCATCCAATTACTCATCCGACCCAACCCAATTTAGTTTCTAACCCTTAGAAGGTTGACAGGGACTGCCACCTGCTGCTAACTTCTACTGTAAATAACCAGAACATTTTAAAATACTCATTTAGCAACATCTCAATATCTTTTGAGATACTGAAATAAATGTAAGTGAGACAAGACAGTTGAATGATCAAGAGTTAATTATGAAAACTAAAGGCTACCTTAATCTTTGAAATGCTAAGACTCTAGCAGACTCTAGATCAGGATTATATCCTGAGTCTCCAGAAATTGCCAAACTACAAATCCCAGTGATCTCATTTAGTAAGTAACATACAGAGGGCCATCTTAATACTTTAAAAAAAATACATGCCAAATGTGAAGGGCCACTAATTAACGTGTCCTCCCCCGACATAAATGAGTTCTCACTCACTAACCAAGTATTCAGTTGATTAATCTGCCAATTAAACTGATTAAATCTTGTAACCCAATTATCCCTGCACCTAAAATAGCAGCTCTGTTTTTAATTATGTAAAAGTATTATTATGTTTATACAGCATTTAGCATGTTTAAAGCCTTTCACATCCTGATCTACATCTCGGAAATGCTTGCCAGAGTTCTATAAGCGGGTTTCATTATTCTTTTATTGCAGATAAAGAGATGAGGGAGATTTAGACCAGAAATTAGAAGAAAACCACCCACAGCTCACACTCTGAACCACTCCTCCATGCTAGAACTTTCATGTCTCTGATACATGAAGTTAAAAGTACATTTTTTGTAGTCTGTTTAGGTTCAGAGGTTTTTCAGACATCTGAGAGTCAGCATGGAGACTGTTTGAATCCACGTTCCTCAAAATTCTTCAATTTATGAATGGCCAATTCCAAAATAAATTGTCCCCTTTGACTTTGTCTTGCTTAAATCATTAGTTGATCACCCCCACCCCAATATAAGTGGGTAGGTCACATTTAGTGGGTAAGTCACCATTTAGGGAAACAGAAAGAAAAATGGATCAAAATTGGCCATCTACAATCTTGAAAAGAGAAAGAGCCAAAGACAAATCTAGATAAATATAGTATGTGTTTATCTACGGATGTGTATAGTTGTGCTTGTTGTAGCAGAAGCTGCTACAAAACACATTTTGTCCAGCATTTTCTATTTTTTTTTATTGAAAAAGTTTTATTAGTACAGAGTACAAACATTTTTTAATTTTTCTCCCCACCCCCACCCCCTTCCCTCCCCCCCTCCCCCCCCCCCCGGACTTCCCAGAGAGAACACAGGGCATAATATCAGTAACTACAGAAGAAAAAAGAAAAAAGAAAAACCCCTCAACTCCAAATTACACATTGCTAGCGTCATTAAATTTCTATATTTTATATTATTTCCCATATAATTCTAAAAAATAAAAAATAAAAATTGAAAATATATTAATTATATAATCTGGGTTATACAAAGGAAGGAAAACAATTTCTCCCTCCTCCTTTCAGTCAACTTTCTAGATCTATAAAAATTATTAATAATACTAAATCTTTAAAAAAAAACGTTAATAATAGTAATAATCTCATAATTAACTAAGACCGAAAAAATTTTACATAGCTAATATCAAGATATTAAATAATAATACCTTTAAATTTCATCATAACAACATATTATTCTAAAGCAACTTATTAACTCAAATAAAACTAAAAAAGTATTACATGTCTACATATTAAATAATAAAACTTTTAAATTTCATCATAACATAATATTATTATACAACAACTTTAATTCATAATAAAAAATATTAAATAATAATACCTTTAAGTTTCTCATAATAACATTATTATACAACAACTTATTAGCTCAGATAAAAAATTGTTACACATCTACATATTAAATATTAAAGCCTTTAAATTTCATCATAACCACATAATATTATTGTTCAACAACTTGTTAATTCATAATAAAAAGATATCCTTAAAGGTAATATTGATAATAATAATAATAATAATAATAACAATAAAAATAATAACAATAGAAATAATAATAATAATAATAATAATAATAATAATAATAATAATAATAATAATAATAATAATAATAATAATAATAATAATAATAATAATAATAATAATAATAATAATAATAATAATAATAATAATAATAATAGTAAAAATCTAAAGAAGAGAGAGAGAAAAACAAAAACTTAAGACAAATGGAGAAAAAAAAATCCTTCCTTTAAAACAATTTTTAAAATCTAATTGTAATAATTTAAAACTCAATAGTTTTAATTAGAAATTAAGAATTCCAATTCTTAAAAAATTATTAAAAAAAAGGAAAAAAGAAAAAAAAATTTCTCTTTTCCTTTTTAAAAAAAGAAAGAAAAAAGGAAGAAACAACAATAATAAAAAAAGGGAGAAGAAGAAAATACAATTATATTATCAAGATCCATCTAATACATATCAACACTACTTCTCTTTATATCTTATTGGTTGCCTCCTTTTGTATCTTGATGATTTTGAATTTATCAGCTCCTCTTCCATCTGATCCCAATACTCCATCTCCTTTTTCACATCTTTCTGGCTCTGCGATTCACTTTGACTCTTTAAGATTATTTCATTTTGATCCAATAAGGATGACTTTTCCTCCTTATCTTCTTCTACATTCATACGTTTTTCTTCTGGAATTTTAGATATATCAGCCTTTAAAATATTAACATAAAATTCGGTAGCTTTGTTTATCGTATTCAGCCGGTATCTTTTCTCCAAAAATTTCACCGTAACTCCTGTTGGTGCTTCCCATTTGTATTGTAAATTCAATCTTTTAAGTTCATCAATCAAAAAAGTAAATTCTTTTCTAGCTTTAAGCATTTTAAAGGGAATTTCTTTCCAAATCTTAAGTTCCTGACCATTCACCTGAAGATTATTCTTAAATGTCGCCTGAATAATTCTGTTCCGTAAGACTCTTGTAGTAAAATATATAACAATGTCTCTTGGTAAATGTTTTTGTTTTGCATGCCACGAATTGACCCTGTATATCTTTTCAATTTGTGTAGCCAGCTCATCTTTAGAAATTCCAGAAACCTGTACCAAGGCCTCAGTCATTCTTCCCTTCAAATCATCATATAAACCTTCTTTCAACCCCCTTACTCTAATAGCAAATTGCGTTCTTCTAAACTGTGACATCAACACCTCTGTTTCAAAATTTGCAATATCCTTTTTAAATTTGTTTATATATTCCACCGAGGTTGCCAACGCTTGTTTATTTGTTTCAATACAGTCCTCCAAAAAATCAACATTTGTTGCTAAACCTTTGCAAACCTCTAACATGTCCATCCGTAGCTGCTTTTCCATATTCTTCAAAGCTTCCTGCATTTTATTTTCTATTTCAGTAATTTTTTGATTAAATTCCAAAATTAAGTCTTGTTTCATAATCTTTAAAGTATTTAATAAATTTTCCGATGTCAAAACTTGTGGAGGTGTTGATTCAGTAGCAAGTTGCATTTTAGAAGTATAAGCAGAGGGGTAAATAGACCTTTTATTCAAGGCAATCATTCCATATTTTGAAGCCATTGTTATAGTTCCAAAAAAAATTGATCTGAAAACACCAAATCACTATCAGTTGTTATAATCCAAAATTGAGAATCAAAAATAAAAACCAGTTTTCAAATTCAAAAATTTCCCAAAGTCCAAAGACCACAAACAGAACACAAATAACTTTCACTTCTTCTTTATTATACTTCCAAAAAGGTGCAAAGGAGAGTCAAATCTAAAAAAAATCTTGCAATTTCCAGGGCAAATAGTCTTTTGTAATTTATTTATATTAGTAAAATTATCAATTACTGTTATAATCCAAAGTCACGGAGCAGAGAATAAAAATCAATTTTCAAAATTTCCACAGGAGAAAAGCCAGAAAAAAAAATCAATCTTTCCAAACTTGAAACCATTTTTATATTTCCAGAGAAGTATAGAAAAAAGCCATAACTCTAAATAAAATTCTTTCCAATGTACAGGATAAAGAGTTTTTTAATTTCCACAATCAGGAGATAGAGAAAAAAAAATCAGTCTTCAAAGTTATAGTTTTCCATAAGAGAAAGAGCCACAAACAAACAAGGCAAAAATCACCTTCACTTCTCTTCCCAACTTCTTCAAAACGCCTTAAAAAACCAGATCTCTAAAAAGATACTTTCCACTTTCAAAGGCAAATAATCTTTTTTTTCCTTTTTTTTTAAGAAGTTATCAGTTATCAAAGAATACAAGAAGGACAGCCAGTTTTCAGTTTTCAGAACAAAGAGTTTCCATAAGAAAAAAAGACCGCAAGCAAAACGGAAGTCACTTTCACTTCTCCTCCTTCAAACGCCATATTGTTGCATATTGAATGTTACTTTATTTCTTCAAATAGAAGTTAGCCGAGGGTTTAAAAAAAAAGAGAAAAAAAATCCATACTTGCCCAGCAAAGCCCCTGGTTCTCTCTGTCTGCTTCTTTAAATGCACAGAAAAAAAAAGTTTTATAAATCCTCTTCTAGAAGCAGCGGCGGCTTCGGCGGCTTGCTCCGCAAAAGCGGAGATTTCCAGGCTCCCGGAGCTAGGAGCAGGCTACCTTAGCATTTTCTATTGACATCACCAGAGACCTTTTGGATTATTTGCTACTTAATTTTACTTCCAGTGGATACTTGCATCTTCTGGAACTTTCTACATCTGGCGAATAGAGATCTGAGTTTTCTTATCATTTAGTTAGTGATTAAGACATTGGGCTGTCAGTTGGAAGGTTGCAGTTTGAGACTCAAGCGCCGCAGGATGGGGTGAGTTTTCTTTCCTGCCACAGCTCTTGCCAACCTAGCAGTTCGAAAGCATGCAAATGTGAGTAGATAAATAGGTACCACTTTGATGGGAAGGTAATAGTGTTCCATGCAATTTGATGTATAGTCATGCTGACTATACATGACCATGGAAGCGTCATCAGACAATGTTGGCTGCCTTGGCTAAGAAACAGAGATGACCACGATGTCCTAGATTCAGATACGACTGGGGAGGGGAAAACTTTACCTCTTTTTCTAGCAACAAACTTAAGTGAATAGCAGAGAATTTGGGTTACTTGCTATTGAGGTCTGTTTCCCTCTCCCCCACCCCTGACTCTGACTTTCTTAACCTCATGAAAATAATGTCTTTTCTAGGATTTTTCCAATGCTCTTTCGCACTACAGATGAAGAATGATCACAGAAAACTATCATTAGGGGAATTTCTAATCGGAGCACATTGCTTTACTGTAAACTCAAGTTTCCCTGGTTTGCAGAATGGTCGAATGGAAACTAAAGCCTCCCACTCCTCCATAAGTGTCATAAAAACAATTGAGGGAAAAACAGGGAACTTCTCTCATCTTTCAACATGAGGACTACATGATCCCATTGTTATAAGGAATATTCTTTTAGGTTCAGTTCCAAGTGGGGAAAAAGACACTGGATTCATGAAGGTTGCTTGGAAGGAAGGTTTAATGGTGGACAGGAGCACATGGCTTGAGCCCCTGTACAGAAAAGGTAGCTTACATGGTTCCAGGTGTGGTGAAGAGAAAAAAAAGAGGAAGAGATATGCTGAGTTCCTGGTTTTTATAGTGGAAGTTGGGTCCCACCTCTTAGATTTCCTTTTCCTGTATAGAAATGTATCCCATTGGCTCTCAGACCCCCCAGGGGCATGCTGGGGTGGCTCTTGGCTTTTGTCTAATCCAGCTTTGGCTGAATGAAAGGGCCTTGGGCAAATCCTATTGTGGTTTTATCATGCAGAAGACTTTCAGCCAGGTGAGAGGAATGTGTGAGCTGGGCCCAGTCCTTAATAGCCCATTTGCAAGGCGTGGGAGTTTTCCAAGAGGAGTCTTGTCTGTTTAAAAAGCATGTTTCCAGATGTGTTCCACAGAATATCTTCTACCTTTTAATATCTCCTAGGATATCTCATTTCCTAGGAGAGGGGTGGGTGCTAACTTCCTACAATCCCTCATTTTTTTTTCAAAACATGTGAGTGCAACACATGTTTTGACACAAGCTTCAAATTGATCAGGTCAGGGAGATTTTATGGGTGCTTTCAATTTTCTCTGATGCAGAGGGGAAGACGTTGAAAGAGGCAGTTGAAAGAGGCAGCAGAAGGATTCCTTCAGTGGCTCCCAAAAGGAGAGCTTTCAACCATGGTGGTCAATGGCCAGGGCAAAAGTTTACAGTATCCAATTTTCCATGCCAATTATGTTCAGATGTTTGATAACACTTTCGATGAGCTCCCAGACAGGTTTCAAGCAAGCACAGGCCCCACAATATTCCCACAGCCATGGTTTACCTTGAAATCACAGGCTGCCCATTTCCAAGGGATGGTTCTTGAATCTGCCCTAGCTCTTACTTTAGTGCATCTAGGATTTGTGAGTCCAAATTGAAGTTAGCCAGTGTGCAATCTAGACTTTTCCTTTTTTTTTTTTTTTTAGAATGAGCCCTGGGACTCTTACTCCTGAGACCACCAGTGCAAAATACCCTGCTTTACTGGGCAGCAGTCAGGCCTTGGGTTTTCGAAGATCCTTTCTGCTAGCTCTTCAAGTGGGGAAATTGCCTGAGGGGACCTGTCCCCCTTCCCCCATGGAATTAACAGGGAGATATGACTGCTTGGGCTTTAATGCCACAAAGCAGGAGTCAAAACAACAACAACAAAAAAAAAACCCAGCAAGCTAAAAGCAGCTTTGGGTGGAGGTAGGTGGAAAAAGGATAACCTCAGTCTAATTCTGAATGGCGTGTCTCTGTGTGTTTGTGTATGCAGCTACAAATTTACCTCCCACTAGACAGAAATCTAAAGTGTACAGAACTCACTGTGGCAACCACTCCCGATACAATTCTTACATGAGTACATTAAACTGATTACAATATAGATGAGACAAGAAAGAGAAACTTTACAATGAATTTCAGTGAATGAAGCAAGGAAAGAAAGAAAACAAAGAAAAAACTTTACAATGAATTTCTGTGACTGAAGCAAAGAAAGAAAGAAAAACTTTACAATGAATTTCTGTGACTGAAGCAAAGAAAGAAAGAAAAACTTTACAATGAATTTCTGTGACTGAAGCAAAGAAAGAAAGAAAAACTTTACAATGAATTTCTGTGACTGAAGCAAAGAAAGAAAACTTTACAATGAAGTTCCCCCCTCCCCCCTAGTCTTTTCAGCTGTCTTCTGAGGATTGAAAATAGATGTTTGGTCTTTATTTGTCCATCTCAGGGTCCTTTCATTCATGTCTGCTGGGTGGCCTTAGGTTTTGGTGGTAAGGCTGGTCAGTCAGGCTTGGAAAGATCTGCTCCACTCTGGTTGCTGTGATGACTAGAGGACTAGATTCAAACCCACTTCTGGCTCAAATGGATGGAATGTCTTTACTGGAGGCAGTTTCTGAGCCCTTTTGGTCTGCTTCCATAGGCTTCAGGATCATGTGTGCAGGGCTGAAAGACATAAGAACAGGGTCCCTTCCCCCTTTTGCTGGTAATTCTACCACGAGAGGCATTGTAAAAGGATTAGAGATTTTGGGGGGGTAGATAGCTTGCAGGCAGGGTTTGAGGAAAACAAACAACACATCAGTATCGCAGTTAAATCAATTATAACAAAATGGAGACATCACCGGGGAAAAAAATGAACAGACATTTCCATCTTAGCAGAGAATTGGCATCCATTAAACATCACATAAGAGCAATATTAAAACTGTTTGCATGTACATACAGTAAATGTAAAAATGAAATTTTCCTGTAAATTAACTTAAAACATTGTCCCTTAAATTTTTTTTTGCTGTTCTTAAAAACACAGAGAGGAATAGGAAAATTGAACTCTGTTCCTTGTCCCAGACCAGGTTGGCCAGTCCTAACTGGGCAAAGACATTTTCCTTTCTTTTCAGTGCTTTTAATTTTCTAACAATTTGAAATTCATATCTCTAGGAAACAGAGATATTTTACAGTTGCAATTACCTCGAGTGCACACAAGACAAGACAAAGACGTACACATACACAAAAACATGGACAAAGAGGATGACAGGACACACACACAAGTCCTTCCTGCCATAAATTTCAGTTAAATTAGGGAAGGCACAAATCTTAACAAACAAACCACGTGGTTACATATAAGAGAGAAAAAAGAAGAGAGAGAGAGAGAGAGAAACAAACACCTCAACATTTTTTCCTTTTCTGTTTTCTTAAGTACCTTTATTTAGCCAAATTGGCTGTTTTGTTGTGTTTTGTTTTTTCTGTGTCATCCCTCAGCAAAGTCCATTTCCTACTTTTGCACATTCCTGTATTCCTGGCGTCCCAGGTTCCAAGCCCTCACAAGGGTACCCGCCACCCTCGAACTAGAGCTTCCCATGATCCTTTAAATGTAAGGTTCACTTTGGCTTAGCTAGTGATGCACTCACTGTTTTCAGAGGCTAAAAAACTCTGGGAAGGACTTCCGATTCCCTCATGGAAGTAAGGGCCCCTTCCTTGGGGAGTCGTCCGCAGTTTTCAGAGGCTAAAAAACTCTGGGAAGGACTTCCGCTACCCCACAGAAGTATGGGCCCCTTCCTTGGGGAATCTCCTTTAGGTTTATCAGATCCAAAAAGGGGATCTGCGAGGACGTAGTCGCCCCTGTATGACTAGTACTAAGACCTCCACTTTCTATTCACGAGCTTCACATTTTAGAACCAAAAAAATTATGGGGTTTGCTTTTGGGATGTGCACATAAAAACAACAACAACAACAACAAAATTTGCTTTCCCACCCTTCAATCACACACACACACACACACTCTTCCTCCTTCCCTAACAGAAGCTCCTGTGCTCTGTAAACGCTAAACAGAACTTACACAAATCAAAACAGAAAGAGAAGACATTGACACATAGGCTGGTAGATGAGAAAGAAACTCTATACTACCAAATGAGGATAAACAAAAATAATTCAATATTATGAAAAGCTGTATGAGCAAGAAGTTTCAGAAAATAAAATTAAAGAATATTTGAAAAAATGGAATTGCCTAAAGTACCAGAAAAGGACAAAACTATTAAATGAATGAATATCAATGATGGAATTAACAGAAGCAGATCAAGAGACAAAAGAACAACCAAACACCAGGACCAGGTGGGCCAGTGGCAGAATTTTACAAAGATTTTACATACTGAGGTATTGATTGATGTAAAGGTACCACATTCCTGAATGGGAGCAAATATTACTTTGATTCCAAAATAAAATTCAGATTTAATGCAGATAAAACTATAGGCCCATCTCTTCACTGAATGCTGACTATAAAATATATACTTCAATAATGGCAGCAAACTAAAAGGTTCCTAAATGAATTTATACATTCAGCTCTCTTAAGCTTTTCCTAAGAGACAGATTAAAAACAAAATGAGAATGATTTTAAATACATAAAAAAGGCACAAGAAAAGGATGCTATTCATTTTGATACTGGAAGTGCTAAATATAAATATTATGGCAGACACAGAAATTAAAGGCATGGAAACTTTGAAAACTAATTTTGCACCAAGTGAGAAATAAAATATGTTAATAACCAACCTTACTGACAATTTTGTTGTCCAAAAGGTAGAGAAGAGAACTAGAGGAGATAATTAAGTCCATACTTGACTTAATACTTACAAACAAAGAAGAAGTTGTAGAAGGATTTGAAACTGCATCATTAACATAACAAAAACGATTCAACACAATTGAACACACTAAAGTCTTAGATTTTAAAATAAAGCTGACCTTAATAAACTCAAGAGAAACTTGAGAAAGATTCCTTGGATGAAAGTCCTAAAGGAAAGAAGCAACTCAAAAAGCTTTGTAAACTCTGAAAAAACTTGATTATAAAAGCCAATTGCACAAAAGCAATCAGGAAAAAAAAACCCAGAAATCCAAGAAACCAGCATGGCTGCACAAAGACCTCACTGACAAATTGAATGAATGAAGGACAGATACAAAAATGGAAACAGGGACACATAACTAAAGCAGAATATCAGCAGATAGCAAGAATCTGTAAAGAAAAATCAGGAAACAAAAGCCTTGAATGAACAACGACTTGCAACAAAGATGAAAGATAATATAAAAGATTCTTCCAATAAATAAAAAAAACAAGAAAAAAAAATCAAGGAAACAATTGGACCACTAAGGAGAGAAGGCAACACAGAGAAAGCCATGAGTTGCTTAACTCATTCTTTGCATGTCTTCTTGCAAAAAGAAATGCAACCCAACTAACCAGAAATATAACTGGAAAGGAAAAAATAAAACAGACTGTAAACTAAAGTTAAAATAAGCAAAAACAGTAAGAGAACACCAGGTCCCAGAGTCCTAAAGGAGCTGGTAAATGAAATCTCAGAACCACTGCACATCTTTTTAAAAAAAAAATCTTGGGACACGGGGACCACCTGAGAAACTGGGAAAAAGCTAATGTGGTTCCCATCTTCAAAAAGAAAGAAAAAAAAAAACAACTAGACTGAGCCCTATCTAATGCAAAGAAAAGTAAAATCCTACCCCTAGGTAAGGAAAACAAAAAATATAGATAACTATTATAAATTGGTGCAACAAATTAAAACAGATTTGGAGAAGTGGAAAAGAACCACCATAGCAGACAAAACAGGGCTGGGGGGGGAAGGGGGGAGAAGGGGGGAGGAAATATCAAAGGATTTAGGGAGATACATTAACTTGGTTAAACAAAAAGCATGATTATTTTTTCCCTAAAATGATTTGTACCCAGACAACACACTATTCAATTGAAATTGGAATTTACATATGCCATAAAGTAAAATTAAAAAGCAAAAATTACCCCCACACACACATACACACATGCAAACACACATTTCCCAGTTTTCTATGGTTTAAAGTAAAATTTAGAGGTAGGTACTCACCTTCTTTCCAAGCAGCCCTTGAATTGAAACTCCAAAACCCCTTTAAAACCTAATTTCCAATGGCCCAGGTCAAATAAATTTATTTAGGCCAGGATCATTGGAGAGGTTACTTGGAATCCATCTGGCTCGCCAATTGTTATAAGGAATATTATTTTAGGTTCAGTTCCAAGTGGGGAAAAAGACACTGGATTCATGAAGGTTGCTTGGAAGGAAGGTTTAATGGTGGACAGGAGCACATGGCTTGAGCCCCTGTACAGAAAAGGTAGCTTACATGGTTCCAGGTGTGGTGAAGAGAAAAAAAAGAGGAAGAGATATGCTGAGTTCCTGGTTTTTATAGTGGAAGTTGGGTCCCACCTCTTAGATTTCCTTTTCCTGTATAGAAATGTATCCCATTGGCTCTCAGACCCCCCAGGGGCATGCTGGGGTGGCTCTTGGCTTTTGTCTAATCCAGCTTTGGCTGAATGAAAGGGCCTTGGGCAAATCCTATTGTGGTTTTATCATGCAGAAGACTTTCAGCCAGGTGAGAGGAATGTGTGAGCTGGGCCCAGTCCTTAATAGCCCATTTGCAAGGCGTGGGAGTTTTCCAAGAGGAGTCTTGTCTGTTTAAAAAGCATGTTTCCAGATGTGTTCCACAGAATATCTTCTACCTTTTAATATCTCCTAGGATATCTCATTTCCTAGGAGAGGGGTGGGTGCTAACTTCCTACACCATATTATGGGATCATGAAGACCAGACTCTTCATGATCCCACAATATCAGCAGCGTCCATTCAGGGAGTGGATTTCTTTCTGGCTTTGCAGTTGTAAAGTTCAAACCTCAGTAAAACCTACTTTCTTTGGCCTCTTGCAGTTCTATGAAGCTTGTGGGAGGTTTAGCACTGTTTTGACTAAAGGAATATTTGCCTCACCCAACTCTCGGCTTTGGGGTTTCAGCTGCCCTAGCAGGTCTTTCAAGGGGGGAGGTACCTTGATGAATTTGAACCCAGGAAGTGCTTAAAGATTTTGCCTAGAACCAGGCAGGTGCACGCAATTTAAAATAAGGACATGGAGAATGACATCTTCCCCTTTTTGTGAGGATAGCAATAGCAATAGCACTTAGACTTATATACCGCTTCATAGTGCTTTACAGCCCTCTCTAAGCGGTTTACAGAGTTCAGCATATTGCCCCCAACAATCTGGGTCCTCATTTTACCCACCTCGGAAGGATGGAAGGATGGTGAGATTTGAACAGCTGAACTGCTGAACTGCAGTGCTGCTCTTTAACCACTGCACCACCTCGGCTCTTAACGAGGAATGGCTGGATGAAGGGATTTGGGTTTCTTCAGGACCTGTGATAGCTCAGTAAAGGTAATCCTCGACTTATGATCACAACTGAGCTCAAAATTTATGTTATTGAGACAGTTTTTAAGTTAATTTTGCCCCACTTTATGACCTTTCTTGCATAGTTGTTAAGTGAATCATTGCAGTTGTTAAATTGCAACTGCACGGTTCTGAATGGAATCTGGCTTCCCTATTGGTTTTGCTTGTTCAAAGGTCGCAAAACCTGATCACATGACCCCAGGACACTGCAGCCATCATAAATATGAACCAGTCGCCAAGCATCTGAATTTTGATCACGTGACCATGGGATGCTGCAACAGTCGTAAGTGTGAAAAGCAGTCATAAGTCACTTTTTTTCAGTGCTGTTGTAACTTTGAATGGTCACTAAACGAATGATTATAAGTTGAGGATTGATAAATAACAGCAAAGAATAGGTGCAAAAATAGGATATTGAGTTCTGATTAATTGGATAAAAATGTATAAGTATGTATGTTATTGATATGTTTTAAAGTATATGTATTGATGCATATATGGAAACTGTGGAGAAAAAATAAAAAATACTTTTTAAAAAATTATAAGTTGAGGGCTACCTGTATGGAACAGTCTTCATCACTTCTGAGCATTTCTCAGGTCCATTTATACGGGCATTGTCTTAGGAACTACTCAGGGCAGCGCTCAATTAAAGCAACAACACAGTGAAATGTACACATCCGAAAAGATAATGGAACGTAAAACCAATTCCGCCAAAGGCAATTCAATAATCAAAACAATAATCCGGAATGCTGCTGACCTAATGCCTGAGGGGACAGACAGACCTTCAAAGTTTTTTATGAAAGGCAGACATGTCCAAGGCCTGCCAGATCTCAGAGGGAATGCTATTCCATAAGGCGGGTGAACACCAAAAAAGGCACGTCTTCTGTTTCCCAGAAGACAACCTTATTAAAGAGATGGAACCCAGAGCATGACAATCTTGTCTGATCTTATAGGAGGGGAAGAGATTATCAGTGACAAATGATCCTACAAATAACCAGGTCCTGTACCATGAAGGGCTTTAAAGGTGAGAATCAGTACGCAGAAGCCCACTGGCAATTAGTGTGACTTGAAACTACCAATGTTACATAGCTGCAACCAAGGTGGACCCTTAAATACCTGTGTTGCTGCATTCTAGATCAGCTGTAGCTTGCAGGTATTGTGTTGGTTTGTAGGAAGATGGAAGAGAAGATGATTGCAGACAGTCTTCAAAGAGCTTTGGAGTGTATTGTTGTAATAGAAACAGCAATGTGGAAGTGTTCACACAGTGCTCCTTGCTAAAGTAATTTTTTTTTAAAAAAAGAATATGATCAACTGCCAGTTATAATATTCTAAATATTTCATGTGTAGTACAAAAAGTGAGAACTATGCTAAAACGATGTCTATAATGTGTTAGGCTGATCGAGGCCATCGCATACCTAGGTTATTTGGTTACATTGAATGACTTGTGGCCCAGCATTGGACAATGGTAGCACTAAATCAGATCACAAATATCTGAGACCTTTAATAAATAGAGTACTCATTTCAACACCTAGATTTCAACTGACATCATCAGTTTTCTGAAATTCAGGTTCAAGTTGGCTAAATTCAAATCAATAACTTTTTGTCTGGAACATTTGGACATTTCAGATAGATAATGCTGCCCAAGGAAATTGTGCTCATCTTGTAGGGTTGCTCTTGATCCATATTTATCAATAGCTCTAGAGACAGATTTCGTAGCACAGGAAGGTTTTTTAGCAGCATACACCAACATACCAGCTGAAATAACCAGACAACCTCAGTTATTCTTATTCAATGTTAATCTACAGTTTGGCTTGCCATATAGGGCTGTTTTTGTTCAGAAACAGTATAGAATGTGACATTATAATATGATCATATATTAAATAGATAAGATCAATAAAGTGTTGGATTGACACCAGCAATGCACAGATTCAAGACCACGCTAAACCACACATGCTCTTTGGGCGACTTTGGGCCACCCTCTTAGTCATTTAAAGTAGACCAAACTTGGAAACCAAAGACACACAAGCTAATACTACTTTTATTATAAGGTTACAATAATAGAATCTTTTAAATCTGAATACACCTCCTCCCTCCTCCCTTTATCTTAATGAAAATTATGGAGGGTCATGTCTGAGATGCTTTCTCATGTTACATTTCAGCCTCAAACCCAGATTTCTTTGATCTCACTGCTGTCTTCTGTTGCAGCTCTTCCTTCTGTTCCTCAAGGTTATTCCCTCTTCCCATTTCACACTCACTCTCTGCTCACCTTAAACTATACCACACAGTTGTTGCTGGTGGGGGAAGGGGGAGAATGTGTGCAGGATAGGAGGAAGGGCCTCTATCTAAAGTAACTTGAGTTCATTAATTAAAGGCAGGATACAAATGTAACAAACAATAGATAAATGTGTCTCTAAGGGTGGTCCAATTCCAATTTAGAATGCTGCATTTGAAGTTTATATGGCTGCCCCTTTGCCATCATTTAAGACCAGACACTACCAGACAAAGGGCTTGAGGTGGGTGGGTGAGGGTCAAAATGTCAAGTTGACAGAAGCAGTTGCAAAATCAAATCCCCACCTCTTTTTTACGTGTATCACCTTCTTTGTGGAATTATGCTATTTAGTACCTATCCAATGTCTGCTGTATTTTAATTCCCAGAAAATACATATTACATATTCCCAGTATTTTTGACATAATTTTAATTTTCTTGACTGCTTTGTGTTCCGTGACCTTTGAATAGATTCTGCTGATTGGTATTCAATAATAAAGAGTACTTTAAATAAATTGGACTTTACATTTTTCTTTTCTACAAACATTGCTTACTTAACCTTGCACTTTGTAAAGGCAGGACGTCTAGCGAAAATATTTACCTGCCTCCTTGCTAAAATATTCTACTTGGAAATGTCAGGAATTTAATCTGGCACCATCTACATGGAAAAGGTGTGCTCTGCTGCCAGATTATGGACCCTCCCTTGTTGGGCACCCTGGCATTAATCAATCTGATGGTATTTCCCTAAGCTATGGAAGGATGAAAGGTTTTGAATTCAGAGGAATAACAAACCTTCCAGTTGCCGTGCTTGTTATGTCTCCAGTCAAACCTCTTCCCTTGATCTGCTGACTATAACTTTGCAGCCATATTAGTTATCACTGTATTTACGTATTTATTTGTTCCATTTATACTGCATAGCTTCTCATCTCACATTTGTGATACTGAGTGGCTCACTCAGTGAAAAAATAGCAAAAAACCTAAAACATACACAAGTAAATAGCCAAACAGCAAAAACCACTTAAACCAAAGTTAAAAAGTTAAAAAAGAACAAGCCATAAAACATAAATGAAAACAACGAACTATGAAACCTAAAATTTGTTTTTGGGTCCTCCAGATAAAGCAGTATCTTCTCTCTCAAAGATCCATTTGAGGGTCAATGAAGAAGGAAAGCCACAGATTGTAATGCCTGAAACTAGCTGTAGGCAATCCACACCAGAGGTGGGTTCCTGCCAGTTCGGACGGTTCTATAGAACTGGTAGTAACTTGGCAGCCTGGGTCGCTAGAACCGGCAGTGACCCAGGCCTGCCACGCCCCCGAACTGGCTCTCTTGGCGGCACCATAGGTTGCGCCATTTTGTTTTTTGCTTCTGCGCACGCGCAGAAGCCGTTTTTTGCTTCTGCGCATGCGTCAGGAAGTGAACTGGCAGTGAGGTAAGTCAGAACCCACCCCTGATCCACAGAGTTTATTTTTTATTTTTCCTAGCAAGTAGGACCATAGTGCATGCACACAAGGACACGGACATGTGCACACACCAACACCGACCAGAATAAAGTAATTTGCATGTAGATGACCTTTTAAAACTACCTGATTTTTTAAAAACAACATTGCATTTTTTAAAAAATTGAAATCCAAATAAAATGACAAACTTTCTGATAGTCAATGTACACGTGGGGGTGTGAAGGGGAGGAACATTCTGAGGGAGGCAAAAATCTAAATCATTGGGGAGGGAAGAGACAAGGAAGATTTGAGAGTCTTTCAAAGAATACAAGCTTTTAATATGGCAGGTTGCCTTGTATGGAGGCATTATTACAATAAAATATATATCAGACATATCTTTCTATTTTATTTATTTGAAAGTATCCAGTGGTGTTTAACAGGAATATCTTTACCTACAATTACTAAGATGCCTTGAAGATACCATGATTGTTTTATAACATCCAATATAATTTTACAATGTCAATAAGCCCCAGAATCCTGTTTCCTCATTCTGTCAAGGATAATGGCCTAGAAATTCTAATTTGAGTTAAAAGAAAAGAAAAAAACACCCTTATCTGTCTCTAATGGAAGCCAATTTTCATAAGTTAGTACCCAGGAAATAAATCTGTTGTAATATTATTACAGTGCCTTTTCCTCCTACAGTGGCATTTAAAGAACATTTTTCTCCCACATGGGCGGCTGCCATTAGCAATAACAACCAGTCTATGCCACCCCTCCCCAAAAAAGAATTACAGTACTAAGTTAACCTTAATACATTGATTTAATGACTGTACTTTAAATACTAATCAGTATGTTCCTTTAATACCCAGATACACTAACAAGTAATAAGATAAAGATAATTATTTGTGTGTGTATTTATTTGCTTTGTTTTATTTATTTAACAATGCTATTGGTCTCAGCAGGGCAAAGGCCTCTAGAAAACTGCTTTGTGTATTTAATCATACTATATATTGCATATTTTTTGTATTTGTACATTGTACTTACTTCATACAATGTATATTTAATATTTAAGAATTATTTTCTTTTTGCTGCGTCTCACTCATATACATACTGTATATCCGCACATTTGCAGACACACAGACATAGCGCATACTCCTTTGCCTATCCTGATATGAACTTATGTTTTCTGAACTTTGTTCAGGAACTTGTGATTGACTAGGTTAAGGGAAAACTGGTTATTTTGAGCTTACTGATTCCCACAGGGTAGGCTGGATGACTAGCAATCCTGTGTATCAAACGGGGAGGATATATTATTTTGTATGCTGTTGACAAGAGTTTAGCTTAGCTCAAATGGTCACAGATCATATAGAGCAGAGGTGTCAAACTCGCGTAGTCAGGGCGGCATCATGTAACGTATCAGGACTTTTTCCCCCTTCGCTAAACTGGGTGTGGGCATGGCCAGCGCATGATGCATCTGGCCCACGGGCCGTGAGTTTGACAGCCCCGATATAGAGTATGGCTACTTCCCCTTTGAAACTGATTTGGAAGGCTCATGGAAATGCCTGTTAAATGATGGTCTGCTTTAATGAGTAGCAGTGAGCAATAACACTCTTCCCAGGTCCAAAGCAATATTTTCAAATAACTTTTGAACTTTTGCCCAAACTAACATGTGAGGTATAGGGAAAAAAAGATTTTGCTCCTGTAGATTCTCCCAGTGTCATATTTCCAGGTTGTACAGAAGTACTTCAGGTGAAATAATTTTGTTTGATGCTATCCATAGAATAATTCTTTAGAATTCCTGTGCTGATAGATATTCCACATAATATTTTTTTCTCTTATGATCATAACATCCAACTGCATTTTAGAGCTCACTAAAGATATAATTCATAACTGAATCTGCAAGGGGGCCCACAGTAATACAGTAAAACAATCTCCATAAAACTGGATATGCTGGAAAGCAAGGTTTAAGCCTATTTCTCCCTGACATGCATTTATATAAAGACTACAGAGGGTCATGTAAAGTGGTCAATACTTTTAGCTCAATACTGGGCTAAATTGACTTCTTTGGTTATGGAGTGGGGAGGTCAGGGGTGAAATGCTCCCGGTTCGCTCATGCCTGTCGGTCGTTGGAGAGCCGATCGCGAAGGCAGTGCGTGGCTCCGCCTACCCACCCAGACGCCGCCATTTGGGTTCTTTTACCCTCTGCACATGCGCAAAGCATTCTGTGCATGCGCAGAGGGTAAAAGAAACCCAAATGGCGGTGTCCAGGTGGGTAGGCGGAGCCACGCACTGCCTTCGCGATCGGCTCTCCGACGACCGACAGGCACGAGTGAACCGGGAGCATTTCACCCCTGGTGGGGGGGGGAAACTACTTTTATAGAAGACTGGAAACTTTTTATGGACTTTTTGCTTTATGAATAGTGATGTCTATGGAATATCCTTCCAAAAGTCAGTGTTATATCTGGGTGAATAGAAGAGCTGTTAAAGGTAGATATGTGCGCATACATATATCTGCTGTGCATGTGCATGCAATGTCCTCAAATTAAAAGCACTTTATACACTGAGGGGGCATTTGTGACTGCAGTTGTCGCTATCACTTCATTTTATGCAACTCTGACTTGCCTAGGTATGGCTAGAGAACCAGCAAAAATCAGTTTAAGCAGGATCCTGAAAGTCAAAAATGTAGAATTCCTGCATTGCAGACAGGCATCAGAGAAATCAAAAAGAAGAGGACTGAAGAAGGAGAGATGAAAGGCTAGGATCTGTAGTCTGTTTGGAGAGCCATTAAAAGTTGAATAATTATAACAACATTTTATTTTGAGACACTGTTTCAGCCCCAGGTCACTGTCCTTATTAGGACAAATTTCTAATGAGCAAACCCAATGAGGAAACCTGGTCCCCAAAGGAAAGTGTTGCTTCTGTTTCTCTTCTAAAGCTTGGCCATTCCTTGCCTATCCAAGACTGCAGGAATTCACTTAAGCCGCATCTAAGAGCAAAGTACTGTAAATAAATTTGTCAATGAGTTTAGCTTTCTTTGGAAGAAAATTCTAGAGCCTACAGCATGAGATAGAAATTACAAGTATGTTTTTCCTTCCCCTATCTCGTGCAGCACCAGAAACTGCTGCACAGATACAGAAACAATCTGTGCTGTCAAATTCTGTTTATGTATTGTTTAATTATACTGAAGAAGGCTGCAAAATGATTATTCTCTGGGATCCCTGGGAGTAAGCCTCACTAAAAACTCATTTGGACTGCCATCGAAATAAGTTTATATCTAATTACACGGTGCAGATAACAATTTGAGGGGTGCTCTCTGAGCTTGGTTGTTTTCTTGCAGACGTGTCATTATCCAAACTAGGTAACATCATCAGTGCTAATAAGGAGTGGGGTTTGCTGAGAGACTGGATAACAATTTATTCACACTTCTGAGGAAGGGGGAGGAAATATACCATAAATGATTCTGCATAAAGTTGGAGGCTGGAGGAACCTGCTGAGTTACTCAAGGGGCAAGTTCATGCTTTAATTCTCTGTAAGATGACTGCAGTCTTAGCCCTGAGATGAAATTGTCCTGAAACTGGCGAAACTACCTTCAGAATAGGCATGCAGAGTAGCTGCTTTTTCAACTCTGCCCTTGCTAACTTTTGAGTAGGCATGAACTGGAGAGGTATTTGCAATAATTAGAACTGCAGAAAAGACAATTGCTACCAACCTGCCTTCCATTGAGGACCTGTATACTGCACGAGTCAAAAAGAAGGCTGTAAAAATATTTACAGACCCCTCACATCCTGGACACAAACCGTTTCAATTCCTACCCTCAAAATGACGCAATAGAGCACTGCACACCAGAAAAACTAGACATAAGAACAGTTTTTTCCCGAATGCAATCACTCTGCTAAACAAATAATTACCTCAACACTGTCAAATTATTTACTAAGTCTGCACTACTATTAATCTCATCATTCCCATCACCCATCTCCTCCCACTAATGACTGTAACTTTGTTGCTGGTATCCTTACGATTTATATTGACTGGTTCCTAATATGATTTGATTGCTTATTTGTATCCGGACTATCATTAAGTCTTGTACCTTATGATTCTTGACGAACGTATCTTTTCTTCTATGTACACTGAGTGCATATGCACCAAGACAAATTTCTTGTGTGTCCAATCACACTTGGCCAATAAAGAATTCTATTCTATTCTATTCTATTCTATTCTATTCTATTCTATTCTATTCTATTCTATTCTATTCTATTCTATTCTATTCTATTCTATTCTATTCTATTCAATGGATGGATGTTCCTCTGTGTTTTGCAATTGACTTTTGAGAAATGATTCAGATTAACTTCAGCCCTACTAAATTATCAGGTGGCCCTTTGAGAGCCAGAGAGATGTGGTGGATTTGAATGACAAACGGGACCTGAGATCTAGTCTATCCTAAGCAATGGAAATTGACTAGGGGACATTAACCAGTCACACTCTCTCTCTCAGCCTAACCTATTTGACAGAGTTCTTGTGGGGGAAAGAGGGAGAACAGAGCACTCTATACAGTATGCCACCTTGAAAATGGAATATAAATTGAATAAATAATAGCATTAAGAACTGGATTATTTTTTTAGTGATGCCTCTGCGAAGATTGGAGACAGGATTGGTCCTTCATGAGATAGGAAGGAGCAAAAGCACAGCGTGCACTGTACAAGGCACGTTGAAGTGACCACGTCCCTGTTGCAGTCACTTCAGGAGGGCATTTTAGGTCAAGAAAATGGCAGAGCAAGGTTGAACAGGCCCACCCCAGAGGCATTTGCTGATCAAACAGATAAATGCCCTTCATTGCAGCTGCTTTAAAGAAAAGCAAACAAAAGAGAAATCTGATCTGCTGTGTAAGGTATCATTGAAATAAAAAATAATATGAACATGAGCAAAAAGGCATGTGACAACCAGATTTACCGCCTAAGTTTTGATGAGACAGAGAAAAAGAAAGCAAAAGAAGGTAGGCGAATCCAGATAACATACAGGTGAGAACAAACACTGGAAGAGGTTTTTTTCATGAGTGGCAGCATATGCATATTTGTTTTTAAAAAAAGCATCTACAGATATCTACCCACCCATCTGCCCTGTGGGCAAAGGATGGGATACCAATTTATTATTAAGGTTGGTCACACAGTGAGCCAGATGTTTAAACTGGATTTGGCATTTTTATCCCCTTATTTATCCCCCTGGGTTAGTTTTTATTATTATTCTCATTATCATGCCAACAACAACATTGCAATGCTTCTTTGATAACCTGTCGAGAACCTCAGTTCAATGCCTTCAATCTTCTCTCCTTCTCATATGCAGTGGAGTGAGGGGCAGCAGATGATCAATGGGACTCCTGTATATATGTACCAGGATTGCAGCGTCCTCTCTGAAGGCAACACTGACCACTGGCTCCGCACAAACTGGATCTTCCGAGGGGAGGCCTCTTCTCCCATCTTTGTGGAACTGAAATTCACCATTCGAGACTGCAAGAGTTTCAGAGGAGAAATGGTGAGCTGCAAGGAGACATTCAACCTCTTCTACATGGAATCAGAGCAAGATGTTGGCATCCAGTTCCGCCGTCCTCTCTTCACTAAAGTAAGCTTGTTTGTTCGTTTGTTTGTTTAATGTGTATGCTGCCTGACTCCCAGTGACTAGGGACAGTTTACAAAGATAATCCATATAACAATAAAGATAAAGGAGGAAAAAGATGGCAAAAACAGACAACAATGAAAAATGTTAAGTCCTAGTACTGAAGAGGCTGGAGACAGTATTGTGGCTAACAGCTCTTTATTGAAGTATAGTCAGAATCCAGCAAAGGAACCAGCCCAGCAACTCTCTCTTAAATAGAGGGCTGCCGGTTGGTTCAACCAATCAGCAGTTCCCATTTTCCCGCTCTGCAAAGTGGACCTTGGTGTAAACAGCTTAACTTCAGCTTAACGTCAATACATAACAAAAAACATCCAGGTACTAGTCAGAAAGGGCTTCAAGCACTCTTGCCAAAGCCCTGGGTGAATGGCCAGGTTTTGAAGGCCCTTTGAAACACCAGGAGGGTGGAAGCCACCAGATACCAGGGTGAACTTTATTCCAGAGGGCAGTTGCCGCAATAAAGAGAATGTGCTCCCAGGGTTCCAAAAGATAGCCCCATTTAATTGGAGGAACCTGCAGCATGCCAACTCATTGGATCAAAATCAGCCAGGCCGATACTATGAGAAATAGATGGTCCCTCAAGTAATTAGGCCCCATATGCCATGTAGGGCGTTATAAATAACAACCAGCATCTTGAATCGCACCCAGAAGCAAACTGGCAATCAGTGCAGTTTGTGAAGCAGGGGAGTTACATGGGCATACTGAGGCACGCCCATCGCTGCCTGTGCTGCTGGATTCTGTAACACTTGAAGTTTCCAAGTTGTCTTCAAGGGCAGATCCAAGTAAGCACATTATAGTAGTCAAGCCACAAAGAGACCAGAAGTGAGTGACTATCTGAAGGGCTTTCCTCTCTAGGAAAGAGCACATATGGTTGTGCAAAGGCCATCCTGGTCACAGCTGCCACCTGCTCATCAAGCAGGACCTGTGAGCCCAGGAAGACCCCCATTGAAAGGCAAGTACTGCAGAAAGGTTTACAAGACGGTAATTTTTCTTTTAGATGGAATCTTCTGTGTATAATTTCATAAGCAGAAGAAAGGTCCAGAATGTCAACACTGGGGAAGAAGAAATAAGGATAGTAGAAACAAGGTGTTAGATTGTGGGTAAGGATCACAGGAGACAGACTTCAGAACAGCTCTTTTACTTAGCTCACTCAAGCAACCAGCAAAACACAGTCTGACAGCTGCTCTTTTATAGAGGGCTGTCAGACACAACAACCAATAGCGTTTGAGCATTCAAACGCTGGACCTGGGTGAAAACATACAGTTCAGATAGAGTTCAGCTAGAACATAACAAATCAGAGTTCAGCCAGAGTTCAGCCAGACATAACAAGCCAGAGTTCAGTTAGAGGTCAGTCAGAACACAACACAAGGTGAATGCAGTAAATGGTAACAACCAGGCTTAAGAAAGAAAGAGGTGGAAAAAAATGAATGAGGAACTAGACATGATGTGGAAAGTCAAGGTCAAAGTGTTTCCATAGTGGTAGGAGCACTTGGGGCTGTGACCCCCTACGCTGGGAGAGTGGTTCCAAAAGGGCCAAGGAATGACATAAGAGCTTTCTGTCCAGAAAACTGCAGGGCTGGGAACAGCTAAGATCCTGCACAGAACCCTCAAACTCTCAACCTCTGGTAGAGGCCCTGAGATTGAGAAAAATACATATCATCCATAAAAGTGAGAAGGGAATAAACCAATGCCTATACGCATACCCAAAGTTATACATATGAGGCTGTGCAATTTTTTTAAGTACAATGTACATGATATTTAGCAAAGTTCTTCAATTCCTCATCGCTGATCAAATGCCTCAATTTCAGACTGACTTGGAGATTAGCCAGATTTCTTATATTCGTTCAGAATACAAAAGTATTCAGAATTTTTTTTTTAATGGCAGAATGATCAGAAACTTGTAACAACCTGTTTGCAATCATAGATACGCGCACTGGTTTGTTCTTCAGACATAGTGAATTAGATGCAGATAATTTTAAATCAGGAAGAATATAGTTGATGTGAACAATAACTTGGTTTAGAAACTGAGGTGCTATGCATTTCAGTGATGGCCTGTAATTTTGCCATGGTCGAAGATTTTCAGAGATTTTTACAAAGCCAAAAATGCCTTTTATAAAATAGTATCATGAGGCAATTATAATCAATTTATCTTTGTAGATAAGGGAAGTTTTACCCTAAATAAAAGCGTTCTACTCTAGAAGCTACATTCAGTACAAGTAGTCTTTACTTACTGACTGCCTTGTTTACAACTGTTAGACGTTACAACAGTTTTTAAAAATCAGTTTTGTGACCAGTCTTCACATTTCTGACTGCTACAGTGTCATATACCGTATTTTTCGGAGTATACGACACACCGAAGTATAAGACGCACCTTAGTTTTGGGTGAGGAAAACAAGGAAAAAAGGCCTCTGCCTCCAAGCAATTTGCCAAACAGCAAACAGCACAGATGATATACACTGTGTGCTGTGTATTTCTGTGCATGTGTGCCTGACCCACACATGCACAGAAATACACAGCAAACAGTGTATATCATCTGTGCTGTTTGCTGTTTGCTGTTTGCTGTTTGACAAATTGCTTGGCAGCAGAGGCCTTTTTTCCTTCCTGTATTAACAAAGGAAAGAAAAAGTATTGATATATTTTCAGGGGGGAAATTAGTATTAAAGATACAAGCATCACACCAACGACTGAACTTTTAATGGGAAAAAAAACCCCATCAGATTTAGGAAATCCATGGAATCATTCTTGGATAGGTAACTTTCCTTTGTAAACTTAATTGTAAGTTAAGTTAAAAATTAGATTCACTAAAAATAATTTTTAAGAATTCAATTTATTTTTTTCTGTTGTTTTATTTTTGCTGGAAATGATTTAAAATGCTTATACCTGTATGTATTTATATAAATTGCTAATTTGCTTCTGTAGTTTAATACATTACAATTTATATAAATGAATTACCTTCAAAGTAACTCCACAAATGCAATTAGAAAGTTAAGTTAAATTTAATTGCTTTTTAATTTTTAATTGAACTTTTAACTTAAAAAATATTTAGTCATTCTTAACCCTGCATTAAAAATTGTTTTATGTACATACAGTACTGATATACAATATATGTGTGTTATTAAAATTTCCTGGGTTTGATTAGGGAAAATGTCTAAAAAGACTCCTTTGGGGGGACCATAATGGGGAAAAAATGGTTGAGAAATATTAGGTTACATGGAGGAAAAAAGGAAACATAACTCAATTTCCTGCTCTCTGGTGCAGTGTAGAGATAGAGGTCATGTAGAGATTGTGTGCAGCAAACTGCCTACCTCAGGGAGGCCTCGCATACCTACATGATCTCACCCAGTTCACATTGCCAGGATGATGTAGGACACTATCCCTGGCTGGTGCGTGATCTCATCTAGGTTGTATGAACAGGATGTTCTTAAGGATTGGTGAATGAGAATTCACCAATAAAATTGCTGTTGCTCTTTGTTACCTTTTGCTGCTTGGAAAACAATATAAAAGCAATAAACACTGCGAAGGCAGTCAGACATCTTAGCATCCTGCAATGACTGGTCTCTAATTCCATCAGTGTAGACTTCTTAATCTTGACTATTTTAAAATGGGTGGACTTCAATTCCCAGAATTCCACAACCAGCATGGGGAATTGTGGGTGTTAAAGTCCACCCATCTTGAAGTTGACAAGATTGAGAAATACTGCCCTAGTGGGTGGGATCTTCCCATTACTTTATATGCTGAGAATCAAAGCTTGGGCTGGTAGATTATCCACAAAAGTGATATTCACTTGAATATGTACTGAGAGGAGAATGGACTTATATGTATACAATTTGCATCCCTTCATCAAGAGTAAGATCTCTTAGACATAAAAAATACAAGCAAGGATTTCTCTCTATGTAATTGTGATCACTGATTCTTTAGCATTTCTTACACTGAAGAAACTCTATGAGACTCTTTCAGACTTTGGATGTGGTCGTCGAGAGCCAGGGATCACCTTCCACCTCCACTGATCCATTCAAACACCATCCAAAGAGAAATGAAAGCAGTTATTTAAAAATATTCACGTGATCATTTCTCTCTGCATTGGAAGCAGCAGATGTCCTTGATGTATCCCTTCTGTCTTAACTCTGCCATACAGCAATCATATCCATTTGAAAACCATTTTAATATTTTGGCTTCTGCATGTTTGCATATGATGTCATTTTGAGTGACCCCTGGCATTATGTTCAGTCTTTTAAATATAATTCATGCATCTTTGTATTTGGGTATAATATGATTAGCTGTAAATGAATAGGGGGTGTCAGTACTATGTTTAAAACTGATTGGATTACTAATGTATAAATAAACTACTAATCTATGTTTATATAAAAAAGTGGTATTGCTTTAAATTGTAAGTATTGTAGGCTTGCTGATTGTTATAAAAGAGAACAGGTTAGCTTGAGTGGTTTGTGCGTCCATGTGCTGTGTGCTTAGTGACTGAGAGATTGCTTCTACTCACTCCTGTTTCTGCTACTGAAGACTTAAGACGCTACCGGAAAGAAGTTCAAGGTTTTTGCTGAACTGTTTGTTGAAGGAACTTTATCTACAAAAGGTTAATAGCTAAGTGCCAAGTGTTTGACTTCGTGTCTGTATATTAAATAGCTACAATATCTGTTTGCTGTTGCAAAGAAGATAAGTTCAAGAAAGATTCTTCGTGGACTGTTTGTTTTGAAGTTTTACAAGTTCATTTAAGTAAATTATATTTAACACTTTGAAGACTTCTGTTTATTCACTCTATAGTATCGAACAGCAACGCCACATTCCGTTGCATATATTCATTTCATAAATACATAACCTCAACAGGGGGTCACTCTACTGCACACATCATTGGCAAAGTGTCAGCATGTGATGAATTCTTGAACTGAACAGGGCACACAGGAATCCAAATTTGGCAGCAGCCTTTCATAGAATTGTTTAGCATTTTAATGTTTCAAAATGATGTACTAACTCAGAGTACAAACTTACTCAGACATTCTCCCCCATACGCCCCATTGAAGACGTTGTGCAACTTTCTGCATCATTGAAGCAATGAATTTTAGTTTCATTGTATTAATGGTTTTATTAATCTAATGAATTAGATACACAACCTGAGGCCACACCCTACCCCAGGGCCTGTAAAAACCAGCTCTTAAATTTTATGTTTTAATGGGGCAGGCATTCTGAGCGGAGAATAATCATTTATTCTCCTTCCCTGCCATCATTGTCCATTTTTAAGTCAATTTGAGTGTTAATATGTATTAGTTTAATGTTTTATCTTGTTATTTTTTATTGGTTGTAAGACGCCTGGAATCACCTCTAGGCAAGATGGGCAGTGTATAAGTTTAATAAATAAATAAATAAATAAATAAAAACCATCTTAACAGCATTTAATTTTAATTCAAGAGCGTGGAATCAATCGTTCACATTTTTGTCTTGACCTACTGCTTTTGAAAGTGTGGCTCAGAAATATCAGTAGAAGCCACTTTTCAAGGGGCTATTGATATTGATATTATGTTGTTATTATTTAACTCCCACTCATAAAAGAACAATAACATCTCAAAAAGCATCACTAGATATGGACTTGAATACTGAATTACTTTCAGATGGGAAAAGTACTAGAAGCTGCCTGCACTTTTGCTTACTTGTCTGTTCCGGTGGGTTTTTTTCCAAACCAGCCAACTAAAAAAGGAAACAAGAGCACAAGAGCTCCCACAGCTGTCTTTCACTCTCCTATTCTTCATCAGCTTTCAGAAATGAGCTTGCTCACACCCTCTGCCCAGCAAATGGGTATTAGTACTTTGTCAGAGGATTAGGCTCCTGCCCAGACAAACCCCCTGTCAAAACAGTAGCCCTATGTTTAATTTTACTTGTTTTCATGGGATTAAGCATTCTCAAAAGCTATTAGTCAGCTTCTCGAAAGGGAGTGTCTACGTTTATAACCAGTGCTTTCCTGAACGCTCGTTCTTGAGGTACAGTATTGCACATCTGAATTCTTCTAGCCCTTGTTGCAGGTAAATGCTGGGCAGCGTGGCCTCTGGATTTTGACCAATAAAGCCCAGGTATAACAAGTATGGTCAAATAACTCCTCTGGAGGTATCTTACCGATATTTTCTTCTAAATCTTTCCATCATTTCAATAAAAGTACTTGTCAGAACCTGCCAGCCAAGGCTGACAAGCAGTTTTCGTTTATGTCCTTTCTTGATTTCTTCACATGACACAGTTATCACGTGGCCCATATCTATTCTCTGCTTATTAGTGACATTCTACATTTGTTTCTTTATTCAGTTCAATCCATTTTATTCTCTGATGTGTATTTTTCAAATCAATTTTCTTTGGTATATATTTCTGATTACTAAAGAGCTCTGTGATATAATGAAAACAGAAAGAGAATGGCTGAATGATTTTTTTTTTAAATTTCTAGTATCTTTGGGAATTGCAAGAAAGAGTTCCTGTAACTAATGCAAACTGCTTGGATTATATGTAACCTAAATTGGTTCTGAGCTTTCTCTTATTATGTCTGCTCTCTGTGTCAAGTGACTAATTATATTTCAATATTGTTGTGCAACCTTTTAACATGCTGTAGTCTTAAGGGATTAACTTTACATTTTTTCTATTAGTCAGAGCTTTATTATTGAATACACTATACTTGGTTTTATACCCTAGCTCAGCCTAGGCTATCATGATGGATATGTTATGCCAAATTCTTTGTTTTCCAAATAGCTAAGAAAATGTTGATTTAGCTGTTTTTGAATGTCTCTTTTACTGCTGAATATTTTGTTCGAACAATCAATTTATATCTGATTTCTGCTAAACTATTTAGCAAATTCAAATTATGTCCTGAATTAATCTAAAAGGTGGGTAGGGATAGGTTGCATACATGAATTAGGATTTATAAAGAAAGAAAATATTTATGTATTTTTTTTAAAAAAAAATCTGAATTTTAGAGACAAAGCTAAATTAAACTCCTTTCCCCACCTGCTCACTTTCCCTGCATATTTTCTATATGCAGGGAGTTCTGAATATTGGTGAGGATTCAAATATACTTAATTTACTTATGATGGAACTGCTACATTTCAGAAAGGGATTGTGTTTGGTTGAAATAAGATGCTCAACTGACTTAAATCCCTTTGCTTTCCAGATCAACACTGTGGCAGGTGACAACATTTTCACAGCTCGAGATGTTGAGGTCGGCTCGCTGAAGTTGAACATGAAAGTATGCTCCATTGGGAAGCTACAGCAGCGTGGCTTTTATTTGGCTTTCCAGAACTCAGGAGCTTGTGTGGCCTTGGTTTCTGTGAGAATTTATTACAAGACCTGTTCAGATACCATTAGTGGACTGGCCCATTTTCCAGAGACACTTGCAGGTGCTGAGGGTCTAACAGAAGTGCCTGGTGTCTGTCTGAAGAATGCAACGGAGGAGACAGGCGTTCCACCCAAGATGCACTGCAGTCCCAGTGGGGAGTGGTTGGTGCCAGTGGGCAGGTGCATATGCGTCATTGGTTTTGAAGAGGTCAAAGGAAGATGTGTGGGTAAGTACCCAAAGGGACAATCCCTGAGGTGGACTTGGAGGATTTTCCAATTTCTAGGTTGGAAAATATGTCGTTTTACAAATAGAAGATGTGAGAAATTACTTGTGACATGATTGGGGTACATTATCTGGCTCCCCTGGCTCTTAATGCATCGGATTACCTTATCCTTTTTTGTTCCATTCTACTTTTTTTTGTATTAAGTTTTTTATTTTTTCCAATATAAACATACATATTTTGTGGGCAGTACATTGGTTGGGTCAGGTCTTTTTTTATACAAAGTTAACAATAATAATACAAATAGTATATATATTTCTAATCTTCCAACTTCAAACAATACTAGTCTCATTTCATATTCCTTTTACATTTTCCCTTTAATTCATTTAAGCATAAATAACATTTCTTTGCACCCCGTGTTTATATTCCTTAGTAAATGTTATCATTTTATATTTTAAAAGTCACTCATTATTCCACCATAACCAGGGGTGGGTTCTGGTTTTCTTCACTGCCGGTTCGCTCAGTGACGTGCCGCGCGGGCAAGAGAGCCGGTTTGGGGATGTGGTAGGCCTTGGTCACTGCCGGTTCTAGCGACCCAGGCCACCAGGTTACTACCGGTTCTACAGAACTGGTCCGAACCGGGAGGAAACCACCTCTGACCATAACATCAATATTCCAAATGTATAGGATTACCAATAAAACCAATTATTAACAACATTCTACTTCTGACAGTAAACGTATTTGACATTTTGCCCTTCCGCTGCTTCTTAATTTCCTGCAAGGCTTGGGAACAGTTTCTAGGGTATCAGAGCACGTAACTACTTGTCCAACAAAGTATTCCACACGGATTATGTCCATAATTAAATGTTAATCAATTGGAAAATATTTTATGAATATATATGAATAAGACACAATGAATTTCAATACATTGGAGGAGGCAGCTTAGCTAGAAGAATCATCCTGTTTGGTCTCATCTGTTCCTCATGAATTTGAGAATGTAAATCACAGGATTCTCAGCAACTAAGGACTATCCTGGCTGAAATTCTGAGAATTACACTCTCTCTGCATTGCAATCATGTCAGTTGAATTTCATTAGTCCCAAAATGCATGACCTTCCACCCCAGGGGTGGGTTCTAACTTACCTCACTGCGGTTTGCTTCCACCTGTGCCGCGGGGGCACGCGGGCATTGTGCGCCACGTGGGCACATGCGCAGTGCTGAAAACCCAGCTTCTGCGCTTGCGCAGAAGTGAAAAACAAGATGGCAGCGCCTATGGCACTGCCGAGAGAGGCGGTTTGGGGGCGTGTCCAGCCGGCCATCGCTGCCGGTTCAGTGAGCGGGGGTAAATTCCTGCTACCGGTTCTATAGAACCGGTCAGAACCGGCAGGAACCCACCTCTGTTCCACCCCAAAGCCTATTTCTTTAAAAAAAAATCCTTCTGAGTTATAGTACATTAAAAAGAAACCTAATTTCTTTAAAAAGTCATACAAAGTTGTCTTCAGAGTTTCAAGCTCTTAAAAGAAAGTCATTATTATTTCAGTACAGGTAGACCTTGACTTATAACCATCCATTTAATGACTGTTCGAAGTTACAATGGCACTGAAAAAAGTGACTTATGACAGTTCTTTTCACACTTATGACCATTGCATCATCCCCATGGGCACATGATCAAAATTCAGAGGGTTGGCAACTGACTCATATTTATGACGGTTGCAGTGTCCCAGGCTCATGTGATCACCTTTTGCGATCTTCTGACAAGCAAAATCACTGGGGAAACCAGATTCACTTAACAAATATGTTCCTAACTTACAACTGCAGCCATTCACTTAACAACGGTGGCAAGCAAGGTCATAACATGGGGCAAAATTAACTTAATAATGGTCTCATTTAGCAAGAGAAACATTGGGCTCACTTGTGGTTGTAAGTCAAGGACTTTCTGTATTGCTTTGCTAATAAATATTAAAATTCAGGACAACACTTCTGAAAGGTAGTTTAAAGCAGAGATCTCCAACCTTGGCCACTTTCAGACCTGTAGACTTCAACTCCCAGAATTCTGGGAATTGAAGTCCACAAGTCTTAAAGTGTCCAAGGTTAGAAACCCCTGGTTTAAAGTAGTTTCTGCTCCTCCCACACTTTCATCACCACGAATGACAAGTGCATTAAAAAAAAACCTTGGGATTCTGGACAAGCACTAGAATGGAGAGACAGGTTGTTTGTTTTTATCTCAGGGAGTTTCCCTCTGGTGATAGAAAAATATTCCTATTCAAACTTTCCAAAAATGTCATCTGTAAATGAGAAAGGTAGAAAAAAGAATAACCTATGAAAAATAGGGTACAGAGGGGCTTTGGAACATATATTTTTTAAAAAGCAAGTAAGGAGGACATGACAGAAAGAAGGAAAGAAACTAATCTGATGAAAAGGCATATATGTCTGTGTTACAATACTAGAACTAGGATCATCATGTAAAGGTGAATTGTGTTGCATTCAAGGCAGATGGAAAAAAAGTACCTCTGAAGCACACAAGAACTTATGGAATTTCACCATATGTAGCAATGACCACAAAAGAAGCTTCAAAAAAATTCTAGAGAATAAGATTTCCAATCACTGCTAGCCAGGATAGCAACAGCAATAGACTGATATACCACTCTATAATGCTTTACAGCACTCTCTGAGCAGTTTACGGTGTCAGCGTATTGCCCCCAACAATCTGGATTCTAATTTTACTGACCTAAGAAGGATGGAAGCAGGGGTGAAATTCAGCAGGTTCTGACAGGTTCTGGAGAACTGGTAGCGGAAATTTTGAGTAGTTTGGAGAACCGGCAAATATCACCTCTGGCTGGCCCCAGAGTGGAGTGGGAATGGAGATTTTGCAATATCCTTCCCCCAGGAGTGGGGAGGGAATGGGGATTTTGCAGTATCCTTCCCCTGGAGTGGGGAGGGAATGGGGATTTTGCAGTATCCTTCCCCTGGAGTGGGGAGGGAATGGAGATTTAGCAGTATCCTTCCCCTGCCACGCCCACCAAGCCACGCCCACAGAACCGGTAGTAACAAAATTTGGATTTCACCACTGGATGAAGGTTGAGTCATCTTGAGCTGGTCAGGATTGAACTCCTGGCTATGGACAGAGTTAGCCTGCAATATTGCATTCTAACCACTGCACCAGGGGTGAAATCCTCCCGGTTCGCCTGGCCCAGTCCTTCGGCGTATAGCCGATGGAACTGGCGGCGGTCGCGGCGCAGAGCTTCTCCCAGCTGCTTTCCCAGCCTGGCTGAACGCCACTATTCGGGTTATTTTTCCTTCTGTGCATGCGAATGGTGGCGTTCAGCCGGGCCGGGAAAGCGGCCTGGAAAAGCTCCGTGCCGCGACCGCCGCCAGTTCCATCGGCTATACGCCGAAGGACTGGCCCGGGCGAACCGGGAGGATTTCACCCCTGCACTGCACCATCAGGATGGCCCTCTATTCTCTGTAATAATCAAAGGAAGTTTGCCTCTGAAACTGCAAAATTGGAGCCGAGAGAGACTCTTCTCTTCCTGTTCTGTTGGTGAGCTTCTCACAGGGCCACTGCGTAGTCAAAATGCTAGACTAGAAAAGTTTTATCTGATATACGGTACTTGCTCTAATGATCATATTCTCATGCAACGAAGAGATGTATGGATGATACACCCATAATGGCAACTTCCCAAGATGCCTCCTTTTAGATTGTTTTACAGCATTGCCTCCCTCTAGAGGCTATCTTACAACTCTTGGAAGTTCCTGGACAACTACTAAAGCTCCATGTTCCTTGGTCTAATTTGCCTCCCTGCCCTTGGGACCAGAAGAAGAGCTGAGAATTTTTTCCAGCCTAGGATTTTCCCCTCCCCGTTCCTCTTCCACAGCTCAGCCAGTTTTTCCACTTAGCTGCTACTACGACTGCTTTCTCCCCCGCCCTCCTGGGTTGCGAACAGTCCACTGGAATGGGATAGAGAATCCATCCTGCCCAGGCAGGTTCTCTCTGACTGCACTTATCAAAGTTGTAGCTGGCATGCTGTTGCTCCTTAGCAATGTTACATATAAGTAATGAAAAAGGTGTCTTCCAACCAAAGAGTCAAAAGAATGAATGCTGCTTCTCGGATTGATGAGGAGGCAAGTTTAGGGTGGGAGAGTGAAAAAAGTTTTAAGAGAAAACGTAACTGGAATAATAGCCATTGCTAGCTCAAGACAGAGTCAATGTGATGATGAGAAGCAATTGATTTATATCTACTGTACAAACATAAAACTGGAATTCATCAAATGAATTGGTTGTCTATGTTTTATGAGAGAAGAAGTAACACTTCCATTGTGTTTGGGCCCTAGTTAGCAGGGTGATGGGGACAGGGGAGATATTTAAGCTTCATACATTGTTCCCCTTTATTTTTTCCTGGTCAAAAGATATACAGTAGCTGCTGTTTGTTCAAGACAGTGCTGCTATGGGTACAAAGCAAAGTTACATCTTCTGGGCACTTCGGTTTTAGTGGCAAGGTGCAAAATGCCTCAGTCTATGTTGCCAAATAATTTTTGTGTGGTTTACTGATAGCTGGACAACTACACATGCAGCCTTCCATCAGAATCACAGCTATGTTGCTTGAATGCCGCACTGGAATTTTCAAAAATCTATCCATGTCCAACATGGCAGGAAATGCCTCTTTTTTTTCCCCAGAAAGCATTCTTGGTTTTAACCAAGCCCTTCTAAGGACTAGATAGACAGACAATGCCTATATATCTTTGGACCCATTCGTAGTCCAAAGTAGTTTTAAATATTACCAGATGCTGATTATGGATGAAAATAAAATAAATTTGAACTAAATTCTTCTCAAAGTCAGGGCTTAAACCAAACTTTAATGGACTCACCCAGTGTTGGGAGCATGCCAGGTATATATGTTTTTTGGCCTTTGTTCAAAGATCAGGGTGGGGTTGTCTTCAAATAGGATAAAGAAAGGGCTGAAGGGGACAGCCGTACAGCTCTGGTCTTTGTTCGATCTGCATGAAAGATGGAAATGAGAAGGGAAGATACATGCTTGAACTTTAACATGCATTGCAGTTGAGAGAGGACAATTTATCCTTCATCTTGCTAGGAGAGGGAAGTTGTAAGGGTTAGTCAGACGTGATACATGTATATTGTGAGTAAAATAAGTCATTATTCTTTTAAATACTTGCAGGCAAACTTTGAGCAGACTTTTGTGACCTTCATTATCCAGATTCTGCCCTACATTTAGTTCTCTGTGGGTAAAGGACAAGAGAGAGATTGAAATACGCAGGATATTCTAGTCAGTAGTCTGACTAGAAAGATGGTACTGAGAAGGACTGAAGCCACAAAGAATCAGCAGGAGTCTGGTAGCATCTTTTCTGACTAATCAATTTAATAAAAACTTCCATGAATTGTGGCTATCAGACTTGTGTCACAAGTCTTCTCCTGCAGTGTAGCTACAAAGGTGAACCTATAAACTGTTATCTTTTCAAGAGTATTTGGGGCAGTGGTGGGTTGCTACCGGTACAGCCCGGTTCTATGAACTGGTAGCGGTGGCGGAGGCCGGAGGCTCCGCCCAACTGCCCCGGATGCTTCTGTGCATGCGCAGAAGCATCAAGCGCGCGCACGAACCAGTAGCAACGGGATTTGCAACCCATTACTGATTTGGGGCCTCTTCAGTCTTTAAAAATACTGGCAAAATTTCTGAGTTATATAGGGTGAACAATGAATTGATTTTACACCCAGAGGTACAGGTAGTCCTCGACTTACAACCATTCATTTAGTGACCATTTGAAGTTACAACAGCACTGAAAAAAGTGGTTTATGGCTGTTTTTCACACTTACAACCATTTCAGCATCCCTGTGGTCACATGATTAAAATTTGGATGCTTGGTAATTGGCATGTATTTATGATACTTGCAAGGGATAATGTGATCAACACCTTTTGATAAGGAAAGTCAATGGGGAATCCAGATTCACTTAACAACTGGAGTGATTCACTTAACAAATGTGGCAAGAAAGGTCACAATATGGAACAAAACTCACTTAACAATTGTCTTGCTTAGCAACAGAAATTTTGGGTACCAATTGTCGTCATAAATCGATGCCTACATGTCAGTGGTGGGTTGCTACCAGTTCGCACCGGTTCAGGCGAGCCGGTAGTGGCAGTGGCGGGAGGCTCCGCCCACCCACCCAGACATCATCAAAAACGCTCTGCGCATGTGCAGAAGCTTCTGTGCATGCGCAGAAGCGTTGCCTGCGTGCAAAGTGTGTGCACCCGCGCACTCTCGTCCCCAAACTGGTAGCAAACGTTAGTGAAACCCACTACTGCTACATGTATTAATAGGGAGGATAAACATCCTTTGATAAAGTACATGTATTTCCAGCTTTTGGAAAACCCCTGGAAAATACAGTAAACATTCAGCAAATGTACTTGCCAATTATGTATTTGTTGGACTTACTTTTGTTTCAGATTGGTTTTGGGCGTTCTCCATTTCCCTGGTTTGTATGCTTTGTCTCTTTCACTGTCACAGCTGTGAGAACATGCTTCCTCATGCCACTGAAACTTTCTCTGTCTTTGGAAATATCATGGTCACACCTGACAATATTCTCCTGTTTCTTTTCACACTCTTCTGATAAATAGACATGAAAGCTGGGCTTCTCAGAGAACTTTATTCAGCCCTGCCATTAGGAATGGAGAGATCAGTTTGTTTCTGGAATTTGCCAGATTGGCTCATCCATCCATCTGCTCCACCCACTTTCTGCATTTGTTTGCTTTCCACCCACAGGGAAAAAATAATAATACAACTTTTCTTTTTTTTACACAAAAAAACTTTCTGCACCCATTTTCCCTCAGATAGGCACTTTTGTAAACACAGTGTACTAAAATTCACATTTTTGTACTTTTCTTTTGAGCCAAGACCTGTATCATTTTCAATCCAAATATTTGTTTATACTGAAAGAGCTTGACCTATGATCCCAGGAAGGGCAAATCAACCTCTTTTACTTAAAGTCAAACAAGCTTCTTGAGCTGACCTAACTACTAGCACGTTGTAGAACTTTGGCACAGAATATTTACAACCTCAGCTGGGACATTTCCTGTGGTATAGATAGCAAGGGCCTGAGTCAGAGTCATCTGCGGTATTTCACCTGAAAGAAAGATGATTGCCTCAAAGTTTTGTACCTTCCCTGGCATGAGATTAAATGAATGAGAAGTTCTTCTGGGGGTTCTAGAAGGTCAAGGGAGCAGGTCATTTGCTATGAACATTGCTTAGACCAGTCCATGAACTGAGGAAAGGGAGGAACGATATACCATTCAATTTCTTCTTAATTTTCCATTCCATTTCTTCTTGACCTTCTGTAGGGAAGCTCAGAAAGCTTCAACTGAAGTATCTCCCATATGAGATATAGATCAGGTTGAGATGTAGACCAGGTTGTAGGGATTGACATCTTTCAAGTGACTGTATAGGTCAGGGATTGGTTTCTGTCATAGTCCACATGTTTTCTTCCCCAAACACACCTGAGCTGGGCATAGCCTCAGGGGTGGGCTTCAAAAATTTCAGCAATGGGTTCTCTGCCCGGTTGCTGGGTGGGCGTAGCCATGGTGGGCGTGGCCTAGTCAGCCTTCTGCACCATGGCGGGGAGTGTTTTCGCCTTCCTCAGGCTCCAGAGGCTTTCCTCAAGCCTCTGGGAGGGCGAAAACAGTCTCCCCTGGGCTCCAGAGGCCCTGCGGAGGACGGAAACGGGCCCATTTTTGGATTTCTGGAACTTCCAGGAGGCCTGTTTTTCGCCTTCCCCAGGCTCTGGAGGCTTTCCTCGAGCCTCTGGGAGGGTGAAAACTGCCTCCCCGGGCTCCGGAGGCCCTCCGGAGGCCAGAAACGACTCCGTTTTTGGACTTCCGGAACTTCCAGGAGGCCCATTTTTCCCCCTCCCCGAGCCTCTGTGCAGGCCCTGCACTTACGTGGCATCCAAAACAGGCTGTGTGGAGACTCCTGGGAGGGGAGGGGAGGGGTGGGCAGGGCCAGTCAGGGATGGGATTTGGCGGTTTGCCGAACCGGCCATAATGTTAGCTATGGGTCAGCCCAAACCCAGGCGAACCCCTAGCAGCCCACCCCTGCATAGCCTGCTGTGAGGGGAAAGAGACCACATGATGATTTCACGGGGACAATTCTGACTGGCTGTTTGGCTTTCTCTCACTAATAGTGAAACTTTTTTGGCTCTGGCTGAACTGGGGTGGCAGCACCTTTCTCTCCCTTCAATTTAATGAGCCTATACAAGCTCGTTAAGATAATTGCTGGGTGGTGGTAGCAGTTGAGCTGGTGCCACTGTCTGCCTCCCCCACAAAGGGGAGGGGTGTCTCACGGCCTATTATTTTCTCTCACCAAATTGCAACCAAATTCCCATCTGTCTGCCTACCTTCCTGCTGTCTCTCTCAGAACAGAGGAAATGGGTCTTCCTGCATCTCACAGGATAAGGTGTTTATCAACCACTCCAAAGTCAGAAAGAAATGTAGTGACTATCAAAGTGTGAATCCAGAAAAGTCCTAAGATAATTCACTCTGTATCACGAGGAAGTTCTGGCAGTTAGATATCCAATTTCTGCTGAAGGAGCCTCCTTTCAAACATTCATTTATGGATTTATTTGATGTACTTTTGAAAATTGACTGTGACAAACATATTTGCAAAACATGCATCAAGCAAGATTCTTCATTGGCTGTCAGCTCACTGAATGTGTAGTGTGGGAAACCCATGGCTGCTATGATATTATGTGCAACCAAACCAATACAGTGAGGAGTATTTATAAAGAAGCATTACTCATCTTAGAGCAAAGTGGCTCAGCATCAGCACAACACCCACCAATTTATACCTTCCTCCAAGGAAATCAGACTGTCTGCTCTGAATTAGTCCTTGCCTATTCATATTAGAAATAATTAATCCTGGTTGACAAGAGCCCTGATCCAGGAAAATGGAGGACAATTGGAGGAGGGGCTGAAAGACAAGTGTTTTCTTGCATCTGATTCATTTCAGCTTCTGCAACAGGCCCAAAGTGTGATGTAATCACCTGAACCCGTTGCATATTAGAAATGAATAACTTCTCTAATAAAGGAGAATATTTGTAGCTCAGGGTTGACTTGAGGGGTCCTTGATGCTCTCTGAGCTTGCTTACATATAGACAGATTTAACCATAGCTTCAATTGGGAAAATGTGACCATCCTAGACCAAGTCAAGTCCCAAAATGCCAGGGAATTTCTAGAAGCCTGGTCCTATGACAAATCAGCCACCAATAGACACATAGACATTAACAACATCTATAGACTATGCAAAAGAGACTACCACCCAGCCCAAAAAGGAATAAAAACACCCAAGCACCTCTATACCAGCAATCAGCACCCAGATCAGCATAGATTAACTCCATAGTTGACATCAGACCAACAATCAAGTAAACAATACTCCAACCAAGAAAATGCCTGTGAAGCCAACAGTAAACAGCCCAACCAAAGAATCGCTAAGACCAACACCAACACCACTACTGACAGGGCAAACTGCCAGAATATAAACTGTCAGCAAACAGCACCCCTTACTAGCACTGATGATGTTACCTAGTTTGGGTAATGAAACATCTGCAAGAAAACAAGCAAGTCAGGGGTGGGTTCTAACTTACCTCGCCGCCAGTTCGCTTCCTCCCGCCCCGCGTGGCTGCACACGCATGCGCAGTGTCAAAAACAAAATGGTGGCGGTCACAGACCAGCACCGACAGAACCGGCTCCGTGATGTCATCACCAGTTTACTAATGGTTCTAAAGAACCGATGAGAACCGGTAGGAACCCACCTCTGAAGCAAGCCCAGCAAGCACCAAGGACACCCCCCTCCTCATGACTAACTTCTCACTGAACAGTTTTCATGCTTGATAATCTAGGAAAGGGGAAGACTTTCTGTATAGAAGGATGAAAAACGAGAATGGTCCTTGCTGCCCTCTGGCTAGAAATTGAGAAAAAAAATCTTGGAAGAAGACAGTGGTAAAGTCCTTCTGTACAGGTAGTCCTTGACTTACAGCAGTTCATTTAGTGACCGTTGAAATTTACAACGGCGCTGAAAAAAGTGACTTATGACCATTTTTCATACTTATGACTTTGCCAGCATCCCCATGATCAAAATTCAGATGCTTGGCAGCTGGTTCATATTTATGGCGGTTGCAGTGTCCCAGGGTCATGCGATCACCTTTCGTGAACTTCTGACGAGCAAAGTCAATGGGGAAGTCAGATTCATTTAACAACCGGGTAACTAACTTATCAACTGCAGGGATTCACTTAAGAACTGAGGCAAGAAAGATCATAAAATGGGGCAAAATTCACTTAACGAATGTCTCACTTAAAAGAAATGTTGGGCTCACTTGTGGTCGTAAGTGAAGGATTACCTGTACTATTGTCAAGATTATTATCTGGACATTATGAACGTATCTATGTGATCATCAAACAAGGCCACCTGCAACAGTAGTCACTGGCTTCAAATTGGCAGCTGTGATCAAGCAAACAAATCCCTTTTTATGTTTGTGTAAGGCATCCAACACACGTTAAAAGGATACAGGCCTTGTCAGCCCATTGTCAGCCCATCAATTTTAAGCCAATGACTTTTTCTGTGGAACAAATGACTCCGAGCTTGAGGGAGACTTTTAATATAAGAAAGGAAATTTAATTTCATTTAAAATGAATCGATCTGCTCTTATTCTTGAAGAGAACATAATCCAATTCTTTGGAGTCACATTTGCATTTAAAGACACAGTTTTCCCCCTTCTGTGATAGTAAGAAGAGAGCCAAGTTAGACTATAATATAGTAACCAAAAATTAGAAGGAATCTCATACCGCTCCATAATATGATGAAGTGAGCTGTAGCTCGCAAAAGCTTGTACCTGTTAATAAGATTACTAAGGCTGAAATCTGAATCAGATTCCTTTAGGCCCTTTTGGTGAGAACCCTTGGCTTCATTATTTACAGTTTTATTTGGACCACACTGTGTGTCAGTTCTAAATGCCATTCAATACAGTGTTGGAAAGTAGTTTTATTAACCATTATAAAAACTTCAAAAAGTTAATGGACTTTGTTTGGGAAAAAAATCCAATATATTTATATTGAACTATATCTATAAAGGAAAATCTACCTTCCTATGGCAGGTGCTGCCACCTGCTGTTTTTAATTTATTTATCGTGCAAGGGCATGTGTGGTGCAACCTTTTCCCTAGCTTCATTCCTTTCCCTCCCTCTGGTGACCTAATCCAGCTGGAACCTGTTACTGATTTTCCTTTTTCACCTTTGCTGCCTCCTTCCCCAGGTCTCTAGCACTCCCTTTAATGCCACCCACGTAACAATTCTCCTCTATTTTGTGTCTGCAGATATAATATAGCCAAATCTGTCATGGCAACTCTTGCATAATAATAGGTAACAAAGCACATCAGGGAACCAAGGAAGGGATGAGGGGAAAGGCTCAGATAACTCATTTCTCAGACATTGATTGCCATCATGCCTTTTGACATGGGTGGGTCAAAGGGGAAAACCACTGGAAAGGTTTTGGGTGGGGACAAAAGAATTGGCAGCAATCTTCGTTTTTCTACTTCTTTCTCTCTCCATGGAGCCATTAGTAGCAGCTGATCCTTTTTTTAAGGTGGGGCATAATAGACATGTGAAACTCAGCTCAAGGGAGAAAGAAGAATACTAAAACAATATTCATGGATTACTGGCACTTTTGCATAAAGTGATTCCAGCTGTCAGCCGATTTCTAAGTTAACCACTCTGAAGCTGGTTTTCAGTGAAAATCACTCGATCTGTTGATTCCTCCTTGAAGGAAATCTTGCCTTACCCTTCCTCTCAGCTCCTGAGCTTCAGCAGCTTCAACAAATTAGATAAGGGGGATTCTGGTTTGACAGCTCAGTAGCTCCCCCCCCCCCAACAAATAGCTCAGGCAAAGATAGCAAGTGTGAAAATTGACAAAAGTCTGTCAGTTTCCCATTCTCTTAGGCCAGGGGTCCCCAAACTTGGCAACTTTAAGACTTGTGGACTTCAACTCCCAGAATTCTCCAGCCAGCTACGAAGTCCACAAGTCTTAAAGTTGCCAAGTTTGAAGACCTCTGTCTTAGGCAGTGGCCAAACTATTACAAGGGTCCAGGCTGCTTAGGGATTTTTTATTTCATTTCCTTCCTCCCTCACTTTTCGGGTAGAGTGGCAATAAGGGTGTTTTTGTTACAGCAGGATTAAGAGCAATGATTTTTTTTCAGCTTATTCTCAGAGTCTCTGGGTTAGCAAAACTCCACATCAACGCAGGTCACTTGTAATTTGCTTTTCAGTTAATGGGAAGGGACGGTAGTGTAAAAGTAGCAGAGAATAATACAATATCTGGTTTGATCTTTGCCTGGATGGGGTTCAAACTGAATTACTCCACACCACTACAAATGACTCCCAAGTTTTCTGAGGCTTTAGCAGGACTGTTGCCTGCAGAGTTTGAAGAATTTGTTTGCATTCATGAGAATTAGACATTTTCTCTTGGGAAAAGATGAACCAGTTTCTGACTTAGAATGCAACAGAAACAAATGATTAAACCCTCCCTCTCCTCATGCACACGTTCAGATCCAGACAAAATGCCAGGACTACCCTCGTGACAAACTTTATATCTAATTTAGTCCTCAGTTGAACCCAATAAATAGCCTAGGCTTATTCTGCATTCCAAAATGCAGAATATTGGAATGCAGAATATTGGAATATTCTGCATTCCAAAATTCCACCATTGGCAGAAATTTAGATGTAAATATGTTCCTCATCCAAATTGGACCCCATGATTATCATCCAATGTATATGTACTATTTACGTAAATGAATAGATAAATCTTTATTACAGTTCCATACCAAAATACAAAGAAGCAATTCAATGTCACCCATAACTTATAACAGTTTACAGTAACATCGGGAGCAAGGAACTTTAGTATTTGGTATAAGTGCAACCATATTCTACTTAGCTTAAGTTGGTGCCTAGCTTCCAGATAGAGATAGTAAGGTTTAGCAGCTTGGATTACGATTTTGTGATCCAGAAAATAGATACCATCCTAAAATAAAGTCCACCAGGAATATTGTCTGATCAGGGGCACTTTTAAGCGACTATCTTTATCCTTAGAAATACTATAATAAAACTGGAAGTGTGGCCGTATCAGAAAGGTAATCTGAAGATCTAAGGAAAGGGGATAGCCGGGAAATGATTAATTTGAATTATATAATAATTCAAATATTAATTTGAATTATATTAAAATAATTTAGTTCTCAGTTTCATAATATTCTTTGATGGTGAAAAAAAATCTGTATTTTTTGTGTTGGAATTTTGCTATCTCCCAAAAAAGCAATAGAAGAAACAATACAACTAAAATGAAAATTAACATAATACAAAAATGAAAATAAAGTAGATATTAAATTGTGGTCCTGCCATTCATTTTGGGTCCTGAAGCCATTGGTTTTTCAACCATAATGCTTGATATGCTGTTCAAATCCTAGTGTGATTCTTGAGCCAGCAGAAATTGTACAACCTGTCTATGGAACTCGTAGAAGCTAAATTATTGTTTATCATACCTAATCAGTTCGATTAACGAGAACGTTCTAAGTGAAATTCACCATGACTTAAAATATAAAAATAGCTAATTATTTACCCACTTTTCAGTTCTAAGATAAGATTCTGCAAGTTTGGGTAAGAGATTATTTCTATCATGTCTATCACTGTGCACTTTGAAAGTTAATTTGGGTACAGCTATTTCCTTGCAAGTGTTCATAAGGTGCTTGTCTTTTGCACAGCCTGCCAGCCTGGATTCTATCGTCACTCTCTAGAAATGGAGCAATGCCTCAAATGTCCTCCCAAGAGCTTCTCCCATTCTCCTGCCTCTACAAGCTGTTCTTGCATCCAAGGCTTCTTTAGAACATCCACTGAGGATCAAACTGTGGCCTGCACAAGTAAGTCCTCCAAGAAGGGAGAACATGCCTTCAGGCAGGGAAGATGGTCCTTGGGAGAGTGAAGCCCTCACATCTTTTATAAAATGCAGATGAAAAGATGGTGGAACTCCACCATTGTATTGATATCTCTCTGTTTTGTCTACTCCCATTTCTCTCCCAGTGGAGGTCTCAATGGTTTGGGGATATATTTTAAGATAAAGATGTTCGTCCAAAGCACAGAGATGCAATACAGGCTCCCTTCTCCTTGGTATTTTAGGCTAAGGATCCCATCATCCTTATTTATGTTGAAATCCACTGAAATATTCTGTCCAGTGCTTGCAGGTAAACTGTGCCCAGTGGAAAGAACTCATAGTATAAAGATGAATGGACACCACTGCAGAATCTCATTATGCATTGAATATATAAAAGTTTAAAAGTTTAAAAACTGTGAAACAGGATTTTACAGGATGGAATGATTAATACGCTTTCTTCTCTTTGCCTTTCCAGGCCCTCCTTCTGCTCCGCGCAATCTCAACTTCTCCCTTGTGGGGACACAGATTTCCCTTTGGTGGCAGCCTCCCCTTGATCGGGGTGGGCGCCAGGATCTTACTTACAATGTTTCCTGCCAACGTTGCCATTTTCTGTGTGAACCTTGTGAAAGCAGTGTGACTTTTTCCCCCAGTGCTTTAGGTCTCCCCAAACCAAGTGTGATCGTGGATGGTTTGGAAGCTTACACCAATTATAGCTTCACTGTACGGGCTCATAATGGAGTATCAGGACTCAGCCCTGCCTCACATAACAGCACCAGTTTCCCCATCTGGGTGTCTGTGGGCCATGCAGGTGAGTTACTGCAATGAGTAAGGAGAAAAGATGTTGCATTCTCAGGAAGTGAGCAACCAAAGCTGGAGTAGAAGTTGACTTATAGTTCTTGTTGTGTTCCTTTTGCTAGCTAAGAGCAGCCAGCTATGTATGTGGAGCAGTGGTGAAATGCTCCCGGTTTGGGCGGGCCAGTCGGTCGTCGTAGAGCTGATAGAGCCGATAGCATTTGCAGCGCGAGGCTTTCCCCACCCGCTTCCCCCGCCCACCTGGACGCTGCCATTTGGGTTCTTTTACCCTCTGCACATGCGCAAAGCGTTCTGCACATGCACAGAGGGTAAAAGAACCCAAATGGCGGCATCCAGGCGGACGGGGGAAACGGATGGGGGAAGGCTCGCGCTGTGATCGCTATCGGCTCGATCAGCTCTGCGACGACCAACCGGCCTGCCCAAACCAGGAGCATTTCACCCCTGATGTGGAAGATTCTCAATCATCCAGGTCATGGTTGAAGAAGCTTCTTGGATGAGAAATGAAACATTTCCAAAGAAAAGAAAAGAAAAGAAAAGAAAAGAAAAGAAAAGAAAAGAAAAGAAAAGAAAAGAAAAGAAAAGAAAAGAAAAGAAAAGAAAAGAAAAACAAGAAGGTCCAATTGCCTTTTGGGAAAAGCACCTTTGATAGTACCAAAGATACTTTTTCAAGAGGCAACTGGACTTTCTGATTTTTCTTTGAAGACGTTTTGCTTCTCATCAAAGAAGCTTCTTTAGCTCTCCATAGACACCTTTGGTAATACATAAGATGAGGGCATGCTGTAATAGTTAAAAGTGATTCTCTGACTCAGTACTAGTGTCAATCATAAATTATAGGAGTGGAGGAGTGGAGAGCCTAGTTTTGGATGCCAACTTTCATCAGTCCCAGACAGCATGGCAAAGTGTCACGGACAATTAGAACTAGGACAAATGGTGATTTGGAGATCTGCCTAGAGGAAGCCACTTACTATCAGACTTCAGGTCTACTGGAGGTCATCATCCCAACCTGCTATACATGGAAATATTATGGAGTTATGGAGAACTTTATAAAAGGATTGAAAACACAGAAGAAGTTATATAAATGATAAGATGAATGGCATCATTCTTGAAAGGAGCATTTCCTTTGAGGAATGTCATCTTTGCTTAAAGCTTAAACCACAACCATTTATGTGTAAGGGGGGGAAAGCAATTTTCCATTGAAAAATTAGCCAGCATAGTAAAATTTATGCTAACAGAGACCACTACGAACGTGATCAAATTAATTTGGTAAATTAAAGGTGTTGATGATACAGATGCCCTTTCACTTCTCTTATACCTGATTATTCTGGTTAGCAGCTCTGTGTTTCTGTTTGATTCTTGAAGCTCAGAATTCAGGAGAATAAAACCTGAAGTTTATTTTAGCTCATATCAACTCTCCAGAAAACAATTTGTAAATTGCTGCTATGTGTTCAAAGCTCCACCAGAGGCCACTAACACGAATATACCAGTATATGATATTTAATGTTCTCATTCCTGATGAAGTGGTATCAGAAGAAAATTCTACTTCTTTAATCTAGGATTAAAGGTGCTAAAACTGCTTTGAGCAACATATTTCTATGATAAACACTTAAATAATTCCCAGTCTGACTTTGAGAATTCATTTTGTTATGCTACAGAAATAACTTATTTGAGCATTCACTGAGAAACCAGACAAGCCAGGACATATCTAACTAGGCAGTGACACAAGGACTTATGCAAATCATTTCCTTAGCAGAAACATCCATTGTGACCGCATTAAAAAAACATGAATCAGGAACTTTGAACTCTTTTAAAGGCCAAAAGACTCTAATTTGGTAACCTACCTATCCCTCCTCTGCCTCCTTGGTCCAAGTTGCAGGCCATGTCAATAAGAGCCACTTCCAAGCACAGCTGGGTCTCTCATCATCTTTCTAATTATTTGTATTTCAGTTCCACCTCTCTACTTTCCTCATTACCGAAATGAGTTATCTTGCCTAGCGGTTGCTTCTGGAAACAAGATTTTCCAGTCTTTATCACATCTTTTTTTCCTAGATCTTAGGCTGATTTTTAAGAGTCTATTCCACATTATAATACTTCTGAGTGGTAGGTAATGTTGACATATTTATAGGATTAGGTTAATAATTGCAATTAACAAAAAAGGAAGAATCTTTTAAAATGAATAGTTTTAATAACTAACTATAATACCTAACTATAATAATAACTAACTATAATAACTAATAACCGTCACTTGAAAAATAGACTATGAGCAAATAATGGTTTAAATAAGTGAAAAACACTGCTTTAATTCATAGTATTCCAATATTTAATAGGGAGCATATTTTTATGTCTTCCTTTTAAATTAAATTTGGATGCGGTTGTTTTCTTTTTACTGATTGGTATCCTGCTTTTATTGACAATATCTGAGGATAGATGGCAGTAATGTAAAATAAGCACCAATAAAGCATTGATAATGGACAACTTTTGAAAAAAAATCGATAAAACCATAGCAAAGCAAACAGAGCCAGAGATTCTATCACATTCTCGTATAGTGAGTTTATCCTAAGCATATTTCATTGTAGGAGCTTCCACCAAGTTCAGCAGTATTCCCAAATAAGTGAGGCTTACAACTATTCTGTTCTAGGCTATTCTATACTTTGCATATAAAATCTTTTCAAAAGTAATAACATAAATAATGTCTTTTACATTGTGTCCAAATGTTCATACTGCTAAGGAGAAAGAAAAGACTCTCCAAATTTTGAACTTTAGAAGTTTTTTTTAAATTATTATTAAGAATAATAATTGAGATCTGGAATCAGATCTCTTTGATCTACTTCTTCATACCAATATTCTAGTAACTCCGCTTCCCTTCCCCATTTGAACTTTAAAACCTACAATTCCTTCCTCTTAATTTAGTTCAATTTTAGCCAAATTATGCTCTCCTTTTAAAAACAACAGCCCAGCAGACAGAATTGCTCTGATCAGAGGTCATGTGTTAGTGTTAGGGAATTTTCAACACTGAACATTTCAGCATTGAGCAGAAAACTTTGAGCAGGAGGAAAGTCCTGCTATAAAGCAATTTCCAAGGAAATAGTTTTTAGAACCAGGGATCAGCCCAGGGATCTTGAAGTTGGGACAGAAAATCCAAACAACATGCACAATCACAAACAAATTTAACATTGTGGAATGGGAAATTTTTCTGTGACTCTTGCACTATATACTGTATATAGTACCTCTTTCTCTTAAAGAGATTTAAACGGGCAATGGTACCTATAGTAAAAACTTGTGCCCTGTTGTTGGTACGTGGATGTGTTTAAGAACAGAAGAGTCCTTGGGATCTTCCGTCTCCAGCACAGAAATGTCTTGGACCATCATATATGAAGGGTATATTCTGGGAGCTAGAATCACAAATCAAAATGTATTTTGGAGCCAGATGCTGATCTAACTACTTGTAGAGGAACTGGCTCCAAAAGTCAAAGAGATTGAAAAGAATATGCAAAGATTGCTGGAAAATTAGATTTGATAGCTGAGATTGGCTTCTTTTGCACGGTTCCCTTTCATAGCAGGCCCCTTATTTGTGGAATTCATCCCAGTTGTTGTTACTTCCATAGAGCAAGGTAAACCAATACTGAGAAATGCAAACTTTGAAAGGGTTTGGCATTGCCTTCAGCTGTAAAAGGACAAGTTAAGCTTGACCATCTTGTTTCTCCTTCCACACAGCTCCAGTTGTGGTGACCAATGTCATTTTGGATAAGCGGAATGACAGCAGCCTCTCTGTGACTTGGCTCCCTTCCCGTCTTCGCAGTCAGAGCTCTGTGAACTATGAGGTTTTGTACTTCGAGAAGGTGAAATGTGCTGTTCTATTGTCCTCCTACAAAATATATAAGACCATCCCCTTGATGTGTATGTAGCTCTTTGCATCTTAGTTTGACTCTTAGAAAGCAATTCTGGTTGTTTAATTCCACAGGGAGAGGAAAAACACTACACTGTTCATCATCTTCAGAAACCTCAAGTAACCCTGGGCAACCTGCAGCCTGACACAGCCTACTTGCTACGTGTGCGCTCCATCACACCGTTAGGACCTGGACCATATTCCCAGGAGCAGGAATTCCGCACTCTGCCACAAGGTTGTCTTTTCATACCCCACTTCTGTGTTGAGGGATGTTTGTAGCTCAGTGGTGTTTGTAGCCAATTCTGAGGCAAGAGACAATCCAAATTAGAACTGCATTTGGGGGGGGAGAGGAAGGAGGGCATTCTCTCTTTGTGCTGTTTTTTTAATTATAAACTTTATTTCTCAAAATTAACATTTGTAACAAAAGAATTTTGTTGTATATTTTAATCATGGTTTTATTACAAAATTTTATAATTACAATTCATGTTTTATAGCTAGAGCAAAAAAACATTGGTTGATGGAAACAGTTTCCTATGGGGATGGGATAAATTTTCTTCCTTCCCATGCACTTCCCTATTTCCCCTACGGTGAAAACAGTCTCAGTATTAATAGGATTCCTGCAGCAAATCTATGTGGTTCCTAAGAATAACTCCAACTAAATGGTTAATCAAGTTATTCAATTAATAAGAATTTTAAAAGCTTCAGTACTGACTTTAACAGTAGCAGACTTGTTGAAGTTGATCAGGTTGTCTGTGGCCTTATGCAATCAAATACAGTAAATATCCATAAAGCCTCTGATTCATTGCACTAAAGAAAGCAACATTGCATTAAAGAATTAAATATGTGAGGCTGCTCTTGCCACGGAAGTGAATTGTATTTCGACTGCCTGGATTTGTCCCTGCAAGTTGTCTTGGGAAGATTTCAGAAATGGTTTGTTCTTGCCTTCTTCCCAGGACATGGAGAGAGGGACTGGCCCAAGGTCACCCAGCTGGCTTTTTATCTAAGGCAGGACTAGAACTCAGTCTCCCAGTCTCTAGTCTGGTGTCTTAACCACTGTACCCCACTAAGTCTCCACAAAATGAATTGGAGAATGCCCACTCACAAGTTAGCTTAATGTACAAATTAAGAACTCTGGATTTACTGCCAATGTGCATGCTAGCTCCATATCATATATTACCAATGGCCATTACTAGCTTCTTTTGAGTTTATTTTGCCATTTTCGTGGCACTGGACAGCAATTTCTGCTTGCCATAAAAAGGGAAATGATCTTAAAACAAGCCACAGATATTTTTATGGGTTTGTTTCTCTCTTAGCACAAGCAGCTGTCCCTGCCAAATCATTGAAATAAATAAGCCAGCTAGTGACAACTTATGAGCCATGCATTGCTGCAGAGGACTCTGGAGAGAAACCGATATAGATGCTCAGGCACATTCTGTATTTTTTTTCCTAAACATTACATTAATTTAATTCTGTATTTTATTTCTACAACAACGTAAAATAATGGCATAACCTCAATTCTATTTAATGACATAATCTCAATTCTATTTAATTTAATCAGGAATCAGCAATTAGAATAATTACAATGTTATTTCTAGATTTGACAGACTACAAGGTAAAAATAGCTACTTGATTACTAGTATAAGAAATATTCACTTTTACAGAAATTAATCATCCAGAACGATGACCCAGCCTTTTTTTGTTCTCATGGCTCCATAAAGTGTCAATATAAAACATAGTGTTTAATATTCTCCACTTGACCCTGACTGAAGGAGCAAAGGCCTTGTTTCACTGGAGATTTAGGGAATTTTTCGCTGAAGGAGTGCCGAAGGCAGGGTTTGCAAACATGGATAGGCAAATACCCTCCTTGGGTGTATACTCATAAGAACAGATAAATATCAAGAAAAGGCCCCGTCTTTCTTTTAACAAAGTGAAAGGAAGAGGTAAACTTGGACGATTGAATTGAATTCCATCATCATCATTCATCTTACAAGGCATCCCGTTGAAAGAGTCAGTTACCAATCTTTTCCTTGTCCCAAAGTTTAAGGTTCTGCAGAGAATACAGCCACAAAATGCCAGAAAGTGTATTTTGTTATTGGCATTACCCACGGACTCTCTCATGGTTATGCCTAATGCAAGATTTAATCCAATAGTCATCCAGGAACTATCTAATTTCTTGAAATATTTTAGCATTTTTAAGTGAACTCTAGTGGAGATCGAGGGGTATCCTGTTTCTGTTTTGTATGGTCAGTAAGAATATCCCAAGGAAGGCTCAGAGTTTCCCTCAGAAAATTATCCTGGATTGCCTCTAATTTAGCATTTTGCATTCTCTGCCCTATATAACTGCTGAGGAGGTCCCTGTTCCTGAAATCCTCTAAGAGTGGGAGCTACTAATTGTCCTCTTTAGAAAGGAGGTCCAAAGGGCAGATCAGAATCTTTCCATGTTATGTTTCCATCTTACAAAGAAGATGGGCATGTTGCCATAATTTCCACCCTGTCTTCTATAAGAATTTCCAAACAGAAGAAATATGGGTAGTCCTTGATTTACAACCAGAATTCCCATTGCTAAGGAAGGTTAAGTGAGATATACCCAATTTCATTATCATTTTTGTCGTGGTTGTTAGGCAAATCATCATGGTCATTAAGTGAAACTAATGGTCAACAAATGAATCCACCTCCCCCCCCCCATTGACTTTGCTGGTTGGAAGCTAGCTGGGAAGGTTGCGAATGACAATCACATGACCCCAGGATGCTGCAGTTGTCGTAAATATATGCTGGTTAACAAGCACCCAAATTTTGATCATGTGAGACCATGGGGAGGCTGCAACACAGCAGTGGGTTGCTCGCGGTTGGGCCTAGTTCTGCAAACCGGTAGCGGTGGCAAGATGCTCCGCCCACCCGCCCGGGACACTTGTGCGCATGCGAACGCTCACGAGCGAACCGGTATCGACGGGGTTTAGAACCCACTACTGCTGCAACAGTAGTGCAATAAATGCGAAGACTGGTTGTAAGTCACTCTTTTCAGTGCTGTTATAACTTGGAGCACTCACCAAAGGAATGGTTGTAAGTCATGCACTACCTTTAGTTTGTCTGAATAAGGCATATTGCTGTTCAGAGTGCCAGATTATTTTTTTAATAAGGAAATGCATGAACTAAAACTTTGCTTCATGTTGTGGGTTTAATACCAGTTTTAAGAGCAAAGAACCAGCCAAAGTTTGTTATCCTTGTGCATTAAAAGGAAGGGGCAAATGCAGTTGCGTCTCATTTTCTAGTGTCTTTCTCTGTTGCACCCTCCTACATCTAGATGGAACAGTGTACTATTATTACGGAAGTGTTATTTAAAGACGCTGCCTTTAAGTGAGGAGGGAGCAGGGAGACATTAACCTCATGACAGCTGCCTTCTGAAGGATGTGATCAAAATATGGAGTTTCCAAATGTAACTTGACTTTGTCCCAGATGATGTTCTTTAAAATGCCATGAAATAAATAAGTAGCACAGAGCAAAATGGATTAATAAATAACCGTTCAAAAACAAGACTGCAAGAATTCCCGTGCTAGATACTTTCCGCTCAGCTCCATGCTTTTGGGCTGCTGAGCCAATTTTCAATGAACTATTATGCAAAAGAAATGCTGGGAAGCTGCCTGCAGCTGGAAACTTGTTGCGCTGCAAAATTTAGGGACAAGCCATTTTGCCACTGGAGAGAATTCTTCTCCCCCCCCCCTCAGGGGTCTTCCCCCCAGACCCCTGAGCTACATCTGCCCTAACGGGTCTTCTAAGTGGAATGTTGGCTTTGCAGCTCTCCTCAGTAGCCCAGGCCAGTGAAAGGGATACGAGATTATGGCTGTTTTGCTCTTTTTGTATCAGCTGCCAAACAGCATGCAAAGTGCCAGACTTTTTGGAGATGAGACGAGACTTTTGTTCCAGCAGGCTCCATGGCACTCAAGTTAGAAGAGTAGGGGGTTTTTTTTAAATCATTTTCTGAGTCAGCAGAAGTTAGGGCAATCACAGATGGCTTCAAAGCACTTTGGAAAGATTGGAGAGAAGGAAGTAATGGCAGCTTAAAAGTCTCTTAATGAAAATACTTTTCCTTTGGCAACAGATCTGCTGCATAATTTACACAGCAGCTATGTTTGTCATCGGCAGGGAATCGTGCCAGTTTCTGCAATAAAATATGAGGAGCAAATAAAAACCTATGAGCCCTGATTATATGGCTTCCTGATGCCAATTGATTGCATACTTAGGATTGTTCCATTGTTTTTCACACATATTCATTTCCCTGGGGTCCATCACTGTAGCTGCCTATGTTGAATACAGTTGCAGTATGAAATTCCTCTAACATCCATATGGTTCCCTTTATGACAATTTAAACAAGGTCAGAGGAACAAGCATGGCGAAAACCACCAAACTATTGTTTCTGTAAATGGAATTAGGAGAACAACATACAGGAAGAATTACCCATACGGCAATCATTGCTAAGAGCATTATTTGAGGTCTGGTCAAACTACCCACTTACAAAAGCTTCAATATCCCTCTTGAATATAGAGTATTTGGATAAATTTAGCATTTCTATTTTGGGCATAGACATCATCGCTGTTTATTTCCATCAATTCTTCTAATAACCTGATGCATCAGGAATTTATAAATAAACCAGAACTGATTGCTAAATAGTGCAACCAATTTGATGTATTGTGCTTTAAAACTATTTCTGTAAGCGTATTAAAGCACAAAGCGTATCATGCAAAAATATATGTAACGTCAAGTGAAATGGAAACATGGATTAACGTTAAAATAAAAAATAAATGTATACATAGCCCCAATAATCCAGAGTCCATACTTTATAAAACAGGTGGCAAGGCCATTATAGCAATAGCAATAGCAGTTAGACTTATATACCGCTTCACAGTGCTTTTACAGCCCTCTCTAAGCGGTTTACAGAGTCAGCATATTGCCCCCAACAATCGGGGTCCTCATTTTACCCACCTTGGAAGGATGGAAGGCTGAGTCAACCTTGAGCCTGGTGAGATTCGATCTGCCCAATTGCAGGCAGCCAGCTGTCAGCAGAAGAAGCCTGCAGTACTGCATTCTAACCACTGCGCCACCGCAGCTCTAATTGAACCTTATGGAGCATTTTGCAGTTTTAACGATGCACTATGACCTCTTCCTTGTTGACATCCAGTACATAATCCTAACTCTTATTTGAATTAAAGTGTTTTAATATCTATTTATAAATAGATTTTCTTGTTCTAGTGAAGGGATGTCTGAATCCGTCCTTTGATCTTGCAGACACCGGTATGCTTCCTGGAGGTGTGATTGTGTCAATCATCTTTGGAATCCTCTTGTTCTTTGGGCTGATCACAGGGCTCATAATGTTCCGTCGAAGGTAAAGGCAGCAGCTCCCGAAGGAAAGAGGCCATGTGTGTGTAAGGGTTGTCACCAAAGATAGGAGTTTGCTCTGTTCTATTCCCTGCTTGCTTACAGCCTTTATTTATGTTTATTCTTATTCTTCAGACGAGCTCATCATCACCGAGCACGACCATGCCACAATGGCTACAACCGAGGTGAGGCTTCAGATTTATTTATTTTTTAAAAAGGCAGATGGCAAAGATCTGCATTCTAGAATTCAAGCACAGTGGCCTTCTCCGGTCTTTAGAACCTTCAGAAGCTTTCATTGACATGAGTGGAGTGGCGATTGATATTTCAAAAAAACATATTTGTGGAATGCCAGTTAGCAAAAGACTATTACATGCAAAGTAATCAGGGGGCAAATGAGTAACCAGATAGAGGTAATCGGGAATAAATACATTTTAATAGATCGTTGGCCAAACTTTTCTGACCACTTTTCCCCCCAAATGCACCCTCCCGAAGCATATTTTTTGAGCAAAGGGGGGTGGGGGGAACTAGAGGAAATTTAATATGGAGAAATGGTTTATGGGAACTGTAAAAGCCATGTTCTCTTGCCATTTCTTCATTCACACTCAGCTCCCAGGGAATCTGTTCATACATCTCAAAGAAATGCCGTGATGGAAAATACTGCTGGGAGATTTTTCTGAATGAGGAAGCTTTCATCAGCCTGGTGTTTATTCATGAAAGTAGTGTTCATGTAGCTCAGCATGATTTACTTCTTATCCAATATGTTTAGGACTGCGGTGTGGGAGGACCATATTTTTCATCAAGTCAATGAAATTGATTTTTCCCCTGCTGTCTAAAACTTTTGGGAGAAACTAGTTTATATTGTCAGCTTTTATTGCAGATGAGATGTGGTTGAAACCTTATGTAGATCTCCAACCATATGAGGATCCCCGAAGGGGTGTCCTAGAATTCACAAAGGAACTGGACCCATCTATTGTCTCCATTGACACAGTTATTGGTGAAGGTAAGTTTCATTAGGTGATTGTCTCCACCTCTCCTGATGCCATTTCTCCATTTCCTTTATCCTTTGCCTTGTCTTTGGATGTTCCATAGGAGAATTTGGGGAGGTCTATTGTGGTGCCCTGCACTTCCCAGGGAAAGAACGTATTGTTGTGGCCATCAAGACCTTGAAGTCAACTTACTCAGATTCAACCTGGTGGAATTTCCTCCGTGAGGCAACTATCATGGGCCAATTCAACCATCCCAACATTGTCCGGCTCGAGGGAGTTGTCACAAAACGTAAGAATTCAGAGTTGTAATGGCAGTGGGACAGGGGTGGGTTCTAACTTACCTCGCCGCCAGTTTGCTTCCTCCCGCGCTGCATGGCTGCGCATGCATTGTGCGCCGCATGGGCAGGCACACGCTTCACGGGTGCTCGCGCATGCACAGTGCCAAAAACTCGGCTTCTGCACATGCGCAGAAGCAAAAACCAGGAAAAAATAGCAAAAACAAAATAAAGGCCGAAAACAAAATGGCGGTGCATGCGCAGTGCTGAAAACTTGGATTCTGCGCATGCGCAGAAGCAAAAACCAGGGGAAAAAAGCAAACCCCCCCAAAGATGGCACCGTCCACAGACCAGCACCGACAGAACCGGCTCCATGACGTCACCACCGGTTTACTACCGGTTCTATAGAACCGGTGCAAACCGGGAAGAACCCACCTCTGCATTGGGACACACACAGACAGTGATGGTTGTGAGATAAAGTAGATTTGTATAACTGGGATTCCCCAGAAGGGTGAATTGATTGGATGTGAAGTTGAATGGATGTGAAGCCCAAAAGATTTTTGAGATGTAAAATGCTCTTGAAAGGGTGTATTCTGATCTGGGGTAGCTGGTTGCTAGTTTGAATAGGCGATAGTGAGCTAGACAGAGAAAAGGACTGATTATAGCACTTAGACTTATGTACTGCTTCACAGTGCTTTACAGCCCTCTCTAAGCGGTTTACAGAGTTCAGCATATTGCCCCCAACAATCTGGGTCCTCATTTTACCGACCTCAGAAGGATGGAAGGCTGAGTCAACCTTGAGCCTGGTGAGATTTGAACAGCTGAACTTCTGAACTGGCAATCAGCTGAAGGTCGCAGTGCTGCTTTTTAACCACTGCGCCACCTCGGCTCCTATTATGTGGATAGTAGCTTTATCTCCTCCAAAAGTATATTTGTCAGACCACTTGGACTGAAATAAAATCTATGTTTGTGGCCAAAGAAATGAGAAGGAAGGTGAAGATATGGGGATAATAAGAAAATAACTATATTATTTTTTCTTCTTTTCCCCCCACAGGGAATCCAATGATGATTATTACAGAATACATGGAAAATGGGGCCCTAGACACCTTTTTAAGGGTAAGAAACTGGAGAATTGTTTAATCAAAGAATATGGTAACTACTTGAACTGGTGAATGTGTGTCTGAGCTGTAACATTTCACACTGATAGTAAGGTTGAATTATCTTCCCACATAAATAAGATGAGAGAGAACAGTAGATTAATATGTTTTTCAGGCAAGTTTTGTGTGTGTGTTTCTAATCAGTGATATCAGTCTGACTTAAAGGTGATTCAGCTCGGTTATGGGTTTACCAAACTTGTTTAGAAAATAGAAGCTCTTTGGACTAGTCTTAGCCTACCCAGCATACTGTCAGGCACAAGAAATCAGAGCTAGGGTTAGGTCCAAAATGAATACAAGTTTATTTCATGGTACCTCTAAAGAAGAATCTGGTCAAGGCTAATTGGCTGTAGATAAGCATCAACATAATTCAAGGAGGGCTGGACTTAGAACTCTTGTGAGTGAAAAAGGACTCTAAAGTGTTTGACCCCGTCCCTCAGGCTCAGCCTGGTCATCTTCTACACATACTATGACATCTTTACAGTTTGGCAGCAGGAACTACAGCCAGCTCTTAACTTGGTATTCTCATTCTTAGACATGGGTCTTTCAGTGTGATAATGCCACATTTGCTGTACACATGATCCAGTGGTCATTTAGCTCAGTGTTTCTCAACTTTAGCCAGGTAAAATATGTGGATTTCTGGGCATTGAAGTCCACACATCTTACGGTGGCTGTGTTTGAGAAATACTGATTTAGCTGATGCCAGTTTTGTTAAATCTTTCCCATCCATTTAAAGCTTTGGAACTCTTGCCTACCTAAGTTACGTTCACTCTCCCAGTCTGCATATACATAGAGTGGTACTCAGTGGTTCTGGAAACCTCCAACCTCTGCTTACTTTTTGGGAGTATAAATAAATACGACCTAGCAAAATCCATAGCTTGTTTTGATTGAGCGAATCCTACGTTGTAGAAGCAACCTGATGGTCTGATGGACTATTTGAATGTATCCCTAAAGTGAAGCTTTTCAGCTGTGAATGGAGACTTAGTTCCTCTTACCTAGGACAAATGTAACCCCCTTTCCTTGCTGTGAACCAAACAGGTGAACAGAAGATAAGCATTCATCAGTGTCCTTGTGTGCATTGCAGGAGAATATCGACAAGTTCAGCTCGGTGCAGTTAGTGACAATGCTGCAGGGCATTGCCTCAGGTATGACCTATCTCTCAGACCGCAACTATGTACATCGTGATCTGGCTGCCCGCAACATCTTGGCATCACACACCCTTCAGTGCAAAGTCTCAGATTTTGGTCTTTCTCGAATTCTGGAAAATGATGTGGAAGGAACATATGAAACCAAGGTAACGCACAACAGTAGCTATTAGAGGGTACTCTTCATTGAGGGGAGGAAGCAGGGGTGACATTCAAATTTTTCCCCTACCGGTTCTGTGGGCATGGCTTGGTGGGCATGGCCAAGCCAAGCCACACCCACCAAGCCACGCCCACAGAACCAACAGAAAAGTTCGGCCAAGTCTTCTAGCGTTCAACCTGGCTGCTTCTCGCCTCCTTCTCATGTTTGCTCTGTGTGTATGAGCCCGAGAAGGAGGAGAGAAGGAGTGAGTGGGAGGGGCAAGGAGGGGAGGGGCCAGTCAGTGGTGCGATTTACCGGTTCTCCGAACTGCGCATAATCACCACCAGCGGTTCTATAGAACCTGTCCGAACCTGCTGAATTTTACCCCTGGGAGGAAGTACTGTCATGTATTTAGCCGCACAATATTTTTTTAAAAACCATTGATTTTTTAAAAATTTCTGCAAAGAATATATTCCCATTCAAACTTTACTGCCAAAGAGCTGTCAAAGCTATCCTGTTTTTCTGTGTTACATTACAGAATGCAAATGCATCTGTGCCCAAAGCAACAATTGTGCTTTACTATTTATAAGCATAAGGCAAACAAATGTTGAACTTCACAGTGAATATCAGTCCTTAGTGCTTGCAAAATGCGCTCTACATGGGGCTACCCTTGAAGAGTATCCGGAGACTACAATTGGTGCAAAATGCAGCTGCGCGTGCCGTGGTGGGTGTGCCCAGGTACACCCACGTAACACCTGTCCTCCGCCAGCTGCATTGGCTGCCCATTAGTCTCCGGATCCAATTTAAGGTGTTGGTCGTTACCTTTAAAGCCCTACATGGCTCAGGGCCAGGCTACCTTCGGGACCGCATCCTGCCGCATACCTCCCTACGACCGGTTAGGTCCCACAGAGTTGGCCTCCTCCAGGTCCCATCGACCAAACAATGTCGGTTGGCGGGGCCTAGGGGGAGAGCCTTCTCTGTGGGAGCTCCCTCCCTATGGAACCAACTCCCTCCGGAGATCAGAGCCATCCCCACCCTGCTGGCCTTCTGTAAAGCAATAAAAACTTGGCTCTTCCGGCAGGCGGGGTGAAAGTGAGACCGAGTAGATTATCTCGGGGCCTCCCCCCTTTAGTTATGAATGTTGGAGATTTTCTTTTAATTTTTATATATTTTTTAATTGTTATATGTTTTATTGTAATAGATTTGGACATGCTGTGAGCCGCCCAGAGTCCCCCGGGAGTTGGGCGGCATACAAATCTATTAAATTAAATTAAATTAAATTAAAAGCCGGGTACCAAGTTCCTTTGCAATCTCATTGAACAGGGTGGAAAAATCCCTATTCGATGGACAGCTCCAGAGGCCATTGCCAATCGAATCTTCACCTCTGCCAGCGATGTCTGGAGTTTTGGCATTGTCATGTGGGAGGTGTTTTCATATGGAGACAAGCCCTATGGAGATATGTCCAATCAGGAGGTAAGAGGGCAAGGAGAAACAGGGATTGACAGTCAAACCATCCTCTGAACAAGCAAATACCCTGGAGGGAAAAAATGGTTTGGTTAGGTCTCCATCTTTTTTGTTGTTGTTGTTCAGTCATAAATAGGCTGTTCTATTGAATGAATTGCTGTTAATGAATCATGAAATGTATGCCAACATATACTGTATACGCCTGGGTCAGAAATGCTTATCCTGCCAATGTGAGAACCCCCTAACCTGAATTTCGCATTAAAAATTTCCATTGGCAGAAAGCAGAAGAAGATAAGATACTTTTGTTCCTTCACCATCAATTGCCTCAGAAGTTCATATAGATCTAGAGTGGGGGGGGGATTTTGTTTACTGTAATAGACAAGCAATCAACTAATGATTTTCTTTCCTGTATTTTAAGCGGGGGAAAATTACTAGAAGAAATTCTGTGTCTGTTTCTGAATTCAGCACAATTCTTTGAAAAACAAAAAAGTATACTGCTTTTCATTTGAAATGACTCATTCACATCATAATCACATAATCTTCAGAGAGGGGCCTCGCCCTGATGGTGCTTTGCACATTTTTAAATAAATATTTTAATGCTTTTAAAATATGTGATCTATCATGAGGTGATTTAATCTGGCATCCATGGTTCAAAAAATAATCTAAGTGACTCTCTGAAAACTCACGGTTCTAATTCAAATGATTCCAGTGCTTAGATCTGGGATCAAGAAATGCTCAGAACTCTTCATGCTTCTGCTACATTGTCCAAGGAATTTTGCACAGACAACCTGATTGACTGCCTGTTTTTCTGGGTAGGTGATGAAAAGCATAGAGGATGGGTACCGACTCCCCCCACCAGTGGACTGTCCCTCTATCCTTTATGATCTGATGAAGGTGTGTTGGTCATATGATCGGACACGGAGGCCACGTTTCCGGGAGATCCATGCTCAACTAGACCACTTCCTTTCCAGCCCACATTTGCTTCGAACTGTGGCTGATTTTGACCCTCGGTAAGAGATAAGCACTCCTTTAGAACAGTTTGAGAGATTCTATCTATAAATAATTCTTCAGCAACAAAAGCTGAATTTTACCACCAGGGTTAATTATACTTTCTTTATGAGGTGATACAATCTATATACAAAGATCTGTTTGGTGCACACTTATATCCTACATGCATTTGTGCTCTTTCTAGACGATGTGTGAAATCATCTTTCCTATTATGGGATAAAATTACTGACTATGCAAGGCTAATTTCCATGTGAGGCAAATAATGAAAAGCAAAATTCTCCACACAAAATTAGGAGCTTCTCAGCCTTTTAGAATGGTTGCCAGCTTCATCAAAGTAGGATCCTGTCCTTCTCCCATGTTATAGTTTAAATTTCATAATTGGTCTGAAAATACCTATCAATTTATAGGGTAACACTTCGACTTCCAAGCTGCAGTGGGTCTGATGGGATTCCTTATCGGTCTATCGCCGAGTGGCTAGAATCCATCCGCATGAAACGCTACATCCTCAACTTCCATACTGCTGGCCTGAACACCATGGAATCTGTCCTGGATCTGTCTGCTGAGTAAGCCTTGGGTATATGGGCTGTGGGCTTTGACCTAAGGTAGAAGAAGGCTGTAAGCATGGATTACAGTTAAATGACAGAGTATCTATTGAAATTTCTACTAGAGCAGCTGTCCCCAACCTTTGTGACTTGGCAGCCTGGCTGGGGCGAGGGAGAGGGGAACTGGGCCACGTGAACGGCAGGCACACACAGCCCTTGCGTGAGTGGTGGCTCGGCACACACACACACACACACACAAAGTGCCTGCTGGCCCGCTACTCACGCAAGTTGAGCTGCGCATGCATGCTCCGGCCAGCAACTCACATGGTCCAATTCTGAATAGGCCACGGCCAGGTATTGGGCAGCAGTCTGGGGGTTGCGGACCACTGTACTAGAGTACAAAAAACTTTATAGCTTTTGCAGGTCACTTGTAGTTCACTAAGTTCATAATACAACAAAGATTTTGTAACATCCTTATGCTTCCACACTCTTGCATCGTCCTCCCTCTGTTTGAAAAAACTTGATGAAAAATACATCAGCTAAAGTTCAGCCTCTTAAATATTTGATCCCTTTTCTGGCAGTCATTCTTAGGAAGTACCATTGTAGATGTTGTTAGTATTGCCATCACTGTTAGTATTGCTATCAGTGTTCCTCCACCTAACTAGCATGGCCAGTACTTTTCCTGATACAAAGGAAGATACCAGTTCCACATATTAACATTCAAGGTACGTATCAAGAAGAGAATCAGTAAAACAGCTAAAATCCAAGTAGTTGCTTGGATCCATATAGCAACAAACACATAGCCATAGCAATGCTGTTCCTTTGAGGAACTGGAAATGGGTAAAAAGCTACAGCCATATCTATTTTGGCTTCATTTTGCAAATGAGCAGTCAGTGAGGGTAAAGAAAAGCGTTACTTTGGAGTTTCAAAGAGTGAGAAGTGGCATGGCAAGGACATAAGAATCCGTTTGCCAATTTCCACCAGCACTGTGATGTTTCTGGCCCAAATAGCTTTCTAGGCTTTTTTATAGTGCTTCAAAAATTTGCAAGAACTCTTTAACCAATGATAGAAATAGGGTACAGAATGTCAAATGAAAGCTTTTATAACACTAAAAGAAAATCTCTGCCACCCAAAAGAGGATGCTATGAATATGAATATGAAAAAGTCGCAGGACAAAATAAATATCTGTTAACAATATATGTATCCCTTTTGTTATAACACAATATACATCTGCAACGCTTCCTGAATGTATCAGACATATGCAAGTAATCAACATTATCAACAGCAAAATTTTTGGCAGATAGCACTTTTAAGAAATTGTTGCACACGGATTATTTTTGCAAATATCTGATTTGTAGGATACAGACCTTACAGATATGGGACATTTATGTGCAGGCCTTATAAAATACTGCCTATATAGATTTAAATTAGAACCATGCATACAATGACATACAGTGGTCTATTCTTTGTAAGACAATAAATAAAATTAGCTGTTTAAAGCTTTGCACCTCTATTTCCCTTTTCAGTAGCATTAAGAAACATTTTGGCTTTATTAGAAAATCTTCAGCCCCTGCAAAATATGGATTAATTTAATTTAAATTCCATTTTTCACATCATTTTCTGAAGACTGGATCTTGAGAAATCATTTTCTATTTATTTTATTTATTTAATAGAACTGGAGAAGCTGGGGGGGGGGAGGATTACCTTCCATGGATGCCACCACTCTAGGAAACCATCCATTTCTCTAACTTGCCCCTCTTCTCTAGCAATTCAATGACTAATCTTTTTCCTTATCCGTGTGATTTTAAGGGACTTGAAGCAAATGGGCGTGGTTCTTCCGGGCCACCAGAAGCGAATCCTATGCAGCATCCAGGGATTCAAAGAATGAAACATGCCAGGTGCCAAGCAAGAGTTGCTGCCGTCTCCTTTTGCAGAAGATTAAAAAAAGAAGTGACCCTGTGGCGGCCCTCCTGCGAATCAGAAGCCAGAGGCGAACAGCTGCACCTTGAAACGTACTGCACAGGCTGGGGCTGAGTAGCCTAGAACAGGAAAGAACTTCCTGCACAGGAAACCAGAAAGCAGCACATGCTTCAAAAGCAGATGTTGCTCTTCTCTTCTCTCATTCTTCCACTCTTGCAGAGGCTTCTGGCTTGATATACATTATACCTACTGAGGACGTAACATGCCACTGAAACACTGAAGTAAAACCATACCTACCTGGAAAGGACTTTTTCTGCTGCAAACTCTAGGCCTCCAGATGTTTGTGGCCAGATGTTTATTACAGTATTGTTTGCAGAGAGCATGAACATCTATCCTTGTCATTTAGTGCAGGGGTCTCCAACCTTGGCAACTTTAAGAGTTGTGGGCTTCAACTCCAAGAGTTCCTCAGCCAGCTTTCCTGAGGAACTCTGGGAGTTGAAGTCCACAAGTCTTAAAGTTGCCAAGGTTGGAGACCCCTGATTTAGTGGGTTAGTTCTCATCGTTCTGTCCAAGTTCATGTTCCTTTGGTGAGATGAGTCAAAAAGTAATTCCATTTTCTTTAGGACAGGTATAATTACCAACACAGGAACCACTGAGCCACTTCTTCACTGCAGTGTTCACTTCCTCGTCACTGGAATAATAATCCTCCAGACTCACCAGATTTAGCGCCTTCAGACTATCATCTCTTTGGCCCCATGAAAGAGGGTATGAGAGGCAAACATTATTCCAGTGACGAGGAAGTGAAAACTGCAGTGAAGAAGTGGCTCAAAGAACAGTCAACAAAATTTTACGAGGCAGGGATACATGCTCTCATTCGAAGGTGGAATATTGCTATTGAGAGAAACTGTGACTATGTTGAGAAGTAGGGATGTGATCCACAGAGGACCACCTTCATTTTGATGTATGCTACATATTCCTGTGTTGGTAATTGTACATGTCCTAAAGAAAATGGAATTACTTTTTTGACTCACCCTCGTATATAAGGTTTCTCCCTCTCTCTCTCTCTCTCTGCAGTCTACTCCTTAGAGCAGAAAAGGCTTGTTTAAAACAAACCAGCACTTGCTCTTGGGAGGTTTTTTTCCTCAAGTTGAGGACCTGCTTATATATTTAAAATATCAGGAAGGGGTGGCATAAGGGAGAAAACCCAGACCTGGATCGATCATATGTTGTAGATATGATTTTGTAAATAAACCCATAACACAGATAAGTGTTTTTGTCCCATGACCATTTCTATTTTTCAAAGTTGGCTATTAAGAACATCACAGAAGGGAAAAGTAGGTTTTGCGCACATGTTAGAACGAAGGAAATGCTTAAAAATTTAAGAAATGTTTTGTAAACGTTTTATGTAGTGTGTAGCAGCATTACAGAGAACTGGAAGAATAAGAATACCTTATGAATATTGGAGTCACATAAAGGGATTGCTTGGAACCATAAATACAAGAAGATTCTATGTAGCTTAGGTGCACGATTTTAAATTTCAGATTAACAGAGTTGGAAGGGACCTTGTAGGTCATCTAGTCCAACCCCCCCCCCCAAGCAGCCCCTACACCATTTCTGACAGATGGCAATCCAATCTCCTCTTGAAAGCTTCCAGTGATGAAGCTCCAACAACATCTGAAGGCAAGCTGTTCCATTGATTGATTGTTCTGTCAGAAAATTTCTCCTTTTTTCTAGGTTGAATCTCTCCTTGTTCAGTTTCAATCCATTATTCCTTGTCTGGTCCTTCAGGTGCCTTGGAAAACAGCCTGACTTCCTCCTCTCTGTGGCAGCCCCTCAAATATTGGAACACTGCTGTCATGTCTCCCCTGGTCCTTCTCTTCATAGACTAGCCATGCCCAATTCCTGCAACCGTTCATTTTGTTTTAGTCTCCAGTCCCCTAGAAAACCCTAAACAACAGCACAGCTAGCAGGTGGAGAACATTTGAAAGATACATAAAGTATCTTTTGGCAGGAAATGAAAATCAACCAAGATATGAAGCAAAAGAAAAATGATGAGATCTTGTTGCCTTTACTGAGGTGCTTTCTGTAACTGCCTTGATATTTAGGGAAGTGGTCTCCTATCACTTTCTTCAGTTTTCGTTGTAATCACTGTTGCTCTTTAGTGTAAAATCAAATTCAGTATGAGCTCAAACTATGAACCCTTTACAATACCTTTGATTTGACCTCTTAGCTCAGGGGTCCCCAACCTTTTGGGGTCAAATGACTGTGTATATATATATACTATGAATGTTCAGTGAAAAAGGCTGATATGGGGAAGATTATGTTTATGCATCCTTCAGTGGGAATAGCTAATCTGAAAACATTGCCTTTATAAGAAGTGAAACTAATGAGATAGTGCTCATATCACCCTTTACAACCCTCCAAGGTAGCAATTATCCACCCAAGTTTACCATTGTGTTTTTCTAGCAAGATGCAAATTTTACGAAGCAAGCTCTGTAGCATAGGCAATTGACATTTTAATTTTCCAAGTAAGTTTCTGTAGAACCCAAGATGATCTTGAAAGCTGGTGATTTGCTTTTTTATTGTGTAAGTTCAACACCATGGACATATCCACACATGCACTTGTGAGTGGCACAGTGAAGATTCTGGTATTTGCTTCTATACCAGGGTATACATTTTCCACCTATTCTATCAAAAGAAAGTCCAAGCATGCAGCATCAAAACAATGGCCCTAGACAAGGTTCTACATCAAAGTCCTAGGGAAAGAAGAGTTTTTGGAGAAAACACCATGAGATACGCCATTTACACGCAGGATACCAGTAACTCTTCAAGGTGTTTTAATAACATCAAGTGCTTTAATACAGCCGTCTTCTTCGAGAAGGACTTCTCAAGATTTTTTTTTTAAAAAAAGATTGTATATCTAAGTGGGTTGTGCCAGTTAAAATACAGGTCAGATCAAAATGCAAGGAATGAGTTTTAAATTGGAGATTGGAGGCTGGGGAGAAAATATACAGAAGCAAATGGACATGAAAATACTTCTGTGGATTCATTGGTGTAATTTCAATTTCAGAAGATCACATTCTGTACTTACTGTACAAGTGGCTCTTTTTCATAAGAAAAAATACTTCCACTTTTTTTTAACAGAGAGCTAAGGAAGATTATGTAAGCATGAAATGTAGGCAAGAACATTTGCCTGAACCAAATGTTCTTGCCTACATTTGTACGAAACAAATTTGTACAAAATCCAGCTTTAACTTAAGGCACATCAATTATGCTTACTAGTACATTTGGCAGCTTCTCATTTGGTTCTATAGAACTGTCTGTTTGTCCACCTTTGCTGAAAAACTATTAGGGCACACTGACCCAACAATTTCAAATTTTCAACAAAATTGGTTGTGTGAATACCGCACAAGAGCAATATTCAATAAGCTAAGCCAGTGGCTCCTAATTATTTTTCACACAGGCTACTTGTACAACTAAAAAAAGGTTTTTGAGGACTACAAGCCAAGGCAAAGTAGCAACACGTCAGTCCCACGGAATACACAAACCTCATCTTCAAATGGTTATCTGCAGAAATCAAAATAATATTTTATATTTTGGGAAATTGCTAAGATTTGAGCCACTAAAAAAACAAGCAAATTTCAAGGTAATTATGACATCATGGCTAGCCTTTTAATAGCCATGTTTATATACAAACTGATTTGCAAAGAAATGGAGACAATCTGGCCCATACTGTATTTCGAACCGATGTGGATTAAGCATTTTAATATTCCCTCAACAAAGGTTTTACAGTAAGAAACAATGACCGTTGTAAGAGGTTTTTTCATTAATTCCATTCACACTGCTCACATATTTAAGCATGCTTTCTTTCTGCATAGCTATTCCAAGCCCAAGACTCCAGAGAAAAGTCAGCAGGCCGATGCAGTCCTAGACGCCTTCCTTACCAATGTCATTCATTAAACATGGAATCCCAATTATTCTTGTTTATTTGAAATCCCTCCCATATTTTCCCATCACAAATTTTTGAGGATGTCTTGTGATTACAAATGTGATCTGAAGAATGCTTCCAGGACAGCACCCAAAGCTAAATACTACAACAGCAGCAGCAATTCTTGTTTCCGTTTGTACCTTCACCAACTTTGCTATCTTCCCAAACTGTAGTATGAAATTGAAAGACCAAATTCATTGGTGGCAAATTTATGACTTCGTGTACAGTATAATTTTTGTGGATGTCCAGTCTGCAAATTAAGCAGCACACACCTTCCAAAGAGAACTGCATTGCCGAAGGTTCCCTCACAGAAAAGCTGGAAAGGTTCAAGAATACTATAATTTTCACCCCTGTTTTAATTGAATAAAGAAGTGAAGTCAGAAAGTGAATGCATAGCCCTTCTGTCTGCAAAGTCAATGTAAAAGACGAAGCCTACTTTATTTCTTCTACATCAGGGGTCTTCAACCCATGGCATGCCAGCAACCGGGCTGTGCAAACAAGCGGAGCCCCATCCGTGGTATGTAGACAGCACGCAAAACCACGTCCCCTCCAGTCCGTGGAAAAATCTTTCTCCACCTTTGTGGAGAACCTTGGTGCCCGAAAGGGGGGGGCGTTGCTCTGCATGATCTTTAAGGCAGAAGACAAGAAGCCTGGTACTTTGAAAGAAAATGTGACTTCTGGTATTGTAACACAAGAACTCTGGCTGACTTTAGGCCAGTCGCTCGCTCTCAGCCCAAATCACCTTACAGGGTTGTTGTAGGGAAAATAGGAGGAAGAAGGAACATCAGACATATTTGCCGCCTTGAATTGTTTATAAAAATAATAAAGGTGGAATGTAAATAAATAAATAATTGGAATGACAACAGGGGGGAAAAACTGCACAACTTTATTGATGCAAAACAATGGCTGAGGAAGGACAACGCCTGATTACACCACTATGCCAGCTTCACAATAAACTCCAAAAAGCCCATTGTAAACAAATAAGTAGCCCTTTGAATAGTGTGCAGTGCAGGAGTGATTAGACCAAAGTATCACACGTTCACACACAAAAAAAAGAGGAACCACCTTGATTTGGGAAACACATGGAGAAAACTGGTCCATTAACTCAGAAACAAAAAGTTCTCCTGCTGACACAGAGAAGCATCTTGGCAAGAGAGTCCAGTACAGAAAACAAGCCAGCTGTGAAATGTATATTCTGTCTCTAAAATAAGATATAAAATAGTAATTTACATTCCACATTTGAACAGAGAACAGGGCAAAGTTCCACAAAGAAAAAGCAGGTTGGAAGAATCCAGCCTTTTGTTCCAGGACTACTTTATTACTCAGTAAGACCGAAAGGCTTATAGCAAGGTAAGTTTCCAAGCCAGAAAGTGAGGACTTAAGACCTTGTATTGTAAGCGATACATATTTTTAAAAAAGAAGAAGTGGAGGAGCCCTTAGTGAAAAGGGAGGGATATTGCCAGACAGGCAAAATGCGTTCATGATCCTAAGAAGGAGTCATTAAAAAAAAGCATACAAAAGATCAGGTCTGCTACTTTGGACAGGAGGAATACACTGAGGGGCGTCTCCTGATTCAAGATCCTCAGACCGCAGCTTTGGCACGTGTGGTGTGACATTTCCTACACAGCACATGGCCATCCAGAGGGAAGCAACCATTGTCATCTGCTTCAATGGACAGGGGCTTCCCACAATCCTGAAAGGTTAACAGAGAAAGAAATGAGCAAGGTAGACGAAATGCCAACATCAAGGAGAAGTGGGGAGGAAAAAGGTAGAAGGTGCTCACCTCACACTTGTAACATTTCATGTGGAAATTCTTCTCCAGAGCCACCACACGAACAGTCTCATCCTTTCCAGGCTCTGGCATGATGGGCTCAGCACATACTGAACAGCGAGGAGCATATTTTCTGCAAGCGCAGAAGAGAAAGTACAGGAGATTCAGAAACTCAGTTTCAGCCTTTGGGTCAAATCCAAGCTTGAGAGCACAGAGGATCATCTTGGCCAGAGAGGAGAACATGAAACTCAAGGGACATACCTGTGATAATCATCAACACAATGTGGCTGGTTGGCTTTATCCACAATGAAGGATGCTCCTTCCAAGGGTTTGTGGCACACCACACATGTGAAACATTGAGGATGGTAGGAATTACCAGTGGCCCGCAACATCCTGTCTGTGATTGTTTGCTTGCACACACAGCATTTCTCTAGGGTGCCCTGAAGAACAAAAAGCGGATCAGAAAGGAAGCACACCTGCTCCAGTTTGAGAGCATTACTTCTTTCTCTGGTAGGACAAAGCCATCAACATTAGCCAACTTAATTCAACCAGATCAACAGTCAAGAAGAGAAACTGCGAAAAAAATAAACTCAACCTTAGATTGAGATTATTTTAGTAACTTTAATCTCCCATATGCCAGGACAATGCACTGGCTTTCTCATTCATCTGATTTGAAAACTCCAGAAATAATGCTTAAACCCTTGAAATTTTCTCCTATAGCCTCCTCTTGTGAAAGTAATTTTCTATCAGGTGAAATTGAATGGTTATTCACAGTTAACTTGAGCATACACAACGTGTATGTACTTGACTACATACAAGATACAATTCAGATTAAACATTTCCACAAATTTGGCCATTCTCTGTGGTTGAGCTTCTCATGTGAGCTAGGGTTACTCACACAGAATATACTTTTTGGGCCCAAACATTTCAACACCTTGGCTTTGGAACTTTGTGAACCATGATTCATGCAGACTGATTTTCATAATCTGAGGTCCTTCAGTTAAATTGACTACAACTTCTAGCCAACATAGCCAAACTTGGTATTTTTATTTATCTGGAATCTGCTTCCTCTCATAATAATAAACAACCGGCCAAGGCCCGTCAAGCTACCATAAAAGGTCACCACATAATTTACACAGGTGGCTCTCATCAGCTAACAGTACAATTCCTCAAAATGAGCCCATGAAAACAGGCCGTGCACTGCTAAGACACTAGGCATCACGCTCCCTCTCCCCTCTCCCAAGTCTCCATTATTGGCTGCCTTATCCTTCCCCCACCATTTTGCTCACCGCATAGCATTCTTCACAGAAAGGCTTTTCATCCACATTGTAGAACTGTTGCCCCTGCAACTGTCTCTCACATTTGAAACAGGTGAAACATTCAACGTGGAAGAGCTGGTCCAAGGCCCGGACTGCAGGCTGAGTCCGAGATAGTGCCTTACTGCACAAACCACACAATTCTTCAATGGGAAGAAGGGGGGGGGGAGAGAGAAAAAGTCTGAGAAGATATTTACATACAGTATTAATCCCTCTAGACCCGTGATGGCGAACCTATGGCACGCTTGCCACAGGTGGCACACGGAAACATATCGGAGGGCACGCAAGGCGTTGCCCTATGTCAGCTCCAACATGCATGCGCGCGCTGGCCAGCTGATTTTCGACCTGTTTTCGAAGACTGTTTTCGTCCTCTGGAGGCTTCAGGAGGCTTCCTTGAAGCCTCCAGAGTGCGAAAAAGGGCCCAACCGGAAGTCCATTTTTACGAACTTCCAGTTTGCCCGTTGGGGGTTTTTCACATTCCGGAGGCTTCAGGGAAGCCTCCTGAAGCCTGAGGACAGTGTAAAATGGGCCAACGGGCCAACCAGAAGTTAATTTCCGAACTTCCAGTTGGCCCGGTTGGCCGTTTTTCGCTGTCCCCAGGCTTCAGGAGTCCGGAGGCTTCAGTGAGGCCTGTGCACATGTGTGAGGGGGTTGTGCACATGTGCAGGGGGCAGTGCGGGGGTTGTGTGCATGCACGGGGGGAGGGCATGGGTGTGGGCATGTGCGCACGCGCTAGCGCGCACCCCTTTGGCACGCGAGCCAAAAAAGGTTCGCCATCACTGCTCTAGACTTTATCTGCTCTTGCATGATTGCAAAAGAGGCTTTTTTTTAAAGGTTTCTTGGAGATCAAAAAGTTAAGAAAATTTACCACCTCTGTTAAAAGTGCTAAAAGAAAAGGAGCAAATAGATTGTAGTCCCCCCTCTCTCCTAACCCCCCTAAAATTCACATGCCCCCACAGACCAGAAGTGGAGGCTTCAGCGTGGGGTGGATGGTCCATGTCCTTCATGAGCTTCTGGGTTAACATCTCCAGCTCCTCTACCTCCTTCATGGTCAGAGCAGAGCTGTTCCTAGGTGGATCCGACCCAGCGTTTGGAAGAAATATGGGGTTGCGCTGGACAAATAAAAAAGATTAACTGAGATAAGTGCAAATCCCCAACTTTTAAGCACCCTGCATTCTGGAACCTTTTATTCAAGATCAATTCACGCTCCCTTCAACATTGTTGATCAATGAAGACATTCCTGTGCCATTTGACCTTTCTATTCAGTCTACATTTTCTTTCTTCAAGTTTTACTTTACAATTAGATGACCAGGTGTTTAAAAGAAAAAGAGAAATTGTTTTTATTGTATCAGTGGCATTTAATTAGTAAATTTTCAAGTGAAAAATGACTGCATTTCCACTAATGCAAAACGTTCATAGCTTCGATGTGACTATGGAAACAATCATTCTCTTTCATCCCCTCGCCACAAAAACTAGAAAATATGTACTTTAAAGAAAAGCTATATTATAAACATATAAAACTAAGAAATAAATGTACATGCATGTATAAAATGCATATTCTCTGGATTTAAAAAAAAGACTTCTTGCCAATGGTTTTTCTGTACTACTATTAATTTATACTGTATAAGGTATACCATGAATTGAGCCTTTGAACTATGGTGCTGGAGAAGACTCCTGCGAGTCCCTTGGACTGCAAGGCGATCAAACCGGACAGTCCTAGAGGAGATCAACCCTGACTGCTCTTTAGAAGGCCAGATCCTGAAGATGAAACTCAAATACTTTGGCCACCTAATGAGAAGGAAGGACTCACTGGAGAAGAGCCTAATGCTGGGAACGATTGAGGGCAAAAGAAGAAGGGGATGACAGAGAATGAGGTGGCTGGATGGAGTCACTGAAGCAATCGGCGTGAGCTTAAATGGACTCCGGGAGATGGTAGAGGACAGGAAGGCCTGGAGGAACGTTGTCCATGGGGTCGTGATGGGTCAGACACGACTTCGCGACTAACAACAACAACAAATACCATGCATAGGAATGTACCTGCCACTGAGACAAGAATAAATAACCCATTTAGGTTTGGTTCTGTAAAAATGCACTGGTGCCAAATTCTGAAATCCTATTAAGACTCTTTTTCCAGTTTTAAAAGCTAAAGTACTTAAGCAGGTCTGATTTGAGGTCTATGTATGAAACAGAGGTGGACAGCAATGTTCCCTGTAAAGTTAGAAAACGGCTCATGGCAGTTAAAAACTGCTGCGCGGCGTCCCCCTTTCATGTGTGCGGCCCTGCAGGCACGCAGCCTCTGCAATTAGAAAACGCCGGGGGGAAGTTAGAAACCTCCATGCAGCGTTCTCCCATCACGTGCGCAGCCGCGCACCTTAGAGGGAACAGTGGTGGACAATCCAGAGTTCAAGGGTTGCCAATCCCACTTCACTTTTTTTCAGAACCCACCTACCCCATATTATACTAAAAAATATTTGGCAGCAAACCATCAAGATTTGGGGACTTTTTTTCCTTAAGATATAAAGCAAAATAAATGTGTTACACCTCCAATAAACTAAAAACAACTATTTTGCTTAATCAACAACCTCAAAAATGCAATTCAGGTGATATCAGCCCCATATTCCCTATGGATTTGGAGTAAGCAAAAATCACCTGCCTTTGACACAGCAAAATTAATTAACAGGCTATCCTGTTTTGTTTTGGGTTTTTTGTATGCCACTCTTGAATTCTTTATTCATGTACAGATTTATACATCCTCACCATTTCTCGTGGGGCAGATGGCTGCCCAGTAGGATATGGCTTCTCCTGGATTTGCGGTTTTTCTCGCTGTTGTGCGTAAGTGAAAGTGGGAGGCTGAGGCTTCGGAGCTGAGCCTGTGCCCGAAGGGGCTGGGAAATGAGACTGTGCAGGAAATGAAGCAGACTGTTTCGGCAAAGTTGGAGGTGCCGCAGGAGCTGGTTTAGGTACAAATCTTGGACCCGTGGCAGGAAGAGATGCAGTGAATTTAGGAACTGATGGAGCTGGCGGAGGAGCAGGTGACACTGATGACGACGACAAGTCTTTACGCTGCTTCATGGCTACTACCCATGGTGGAGGAACAGGAGCCGTTTCCTCTGGCTGTTTGGCCACAGAGTTTCCACCGGGACCGGATGCAGCCTGGGTAATAGGAACTGGACTGTCTTTAGCTGGAGCTACAGTTTCTAAAGAGCTTCTAGAAGCAGAACCTACATTTGCTGGAAATGTAGGCCCTGAAGATAGCTGAAAGGTAATGATGAGGAAAAAGTCAATGTAACAATCTCCACTTCCATCCCACTCAGACTATGCTAATCTAGCCTAGCTTCAGCATCCAGAGGCAGAACAGAGAAAGGGGTGACAGCCACCCACTTGCCCATACATTCTCACCCAAGTCTTTTTTTTTGACAAACTACTCCAGACTGAGATTTACTTTGAATGTCTTTGTTTTTCTTACAGAGATTTTTCATCTCAAAGTCAAGTACAGAAAACCTGATCCACTGCTTCCTTTCCCCAAAACCCGAGGACTTGCACTTAATTTTTACACAGTTAGTCAAGTGATGGCATGGCCATTTCTGATTGTAGATGGCTCTTGCATAAACATTCTATTATATTAAAAAATATATCTTCACACAGAAAGCTAGCCTATCAAACAAAGTATCCTAGCTCATATTTTCCTTAAAATACTTTTCTTTCTTTTTTATAAAGAATGCTTTTGGAAAACTGTTTAGTCATGCTGGGCCTCTGTTCGCTGACTAGCTCAGTTTAAGATAGGTTTGGAAAGGCCATCCTGTACTGAAGCTCACCCGGGTTTTGAAAGGGTCATTCTTTTCCATGTCATCCAGCATTGAGGACAAAGAATCAATCTCCAGATCAATGCTGCTCAGCTTTCCACGGTCCTTCTCCTTCCACAACAGAAAAGAAAGGTAAGGAACATGTTGAGGGAGGTTACTAAACCCATAAACCACCATGTCAGTCAACACTAGTCAATTCAACTAGACAACCACAGAACAAAAGGGAAAGATTGCCAAGGAGGGTCCTAATAATGAGCAATTCATTCTTAATTCCCATTACTTCCACAGAGTCAAAGCTCCATTTCAGACAAACTGCAGAGTTTTCAAGAGGTGCTTGCAGAATGTGGCCAAAACCAGATTAAATCTCAGATGCTTGAAAGCAGGGGTGAAATGCTACTGGTTTGGCCTGGTTCGGGCGTACAGGTAGCGGCAGGCACCGTTGGATCGGAGAACCGGTAGCGGAGGCAGCGCGAGGCTCCACCCACCCGTCCGGACGCGCCATTTTCTTTTTTCAACCCTCTGTGCATGCGCAAAGCGTTCTACACATGCGCAGAGGGTGAAAAAGCGCACACGTAAATGGAGCGGGGGTGAAAAATCGCATGCACTTCCAAACCGGTAGGAAAGGTAAGTCGATTTCACCGCTGCTTGAAAGGTGACTGTTATTGCTTAGGGGACAATCATTCAGCATATAAGTTTTCCTTTTCCCCACAAGTCCCAGAAATATGTGCATGGTTGAAGAAAACACCACACCACTATTATAAATAAACTATGCAATGTGTATCTGCACAAAGTACAGATGTATCCAAAGACATTTAAAACACATGCAGAACTGCAATTAAAATTCTATTTTAATTATTGCAGAGCATAAGGAATATTGGGGGGAGCACATCAGTAGTGGGTTCTAAAACCCGTTGCTACCGGTTCGTGCGTGTGTGTCCTGGGCGGGTGGGCGGAGCCTCCCATCGCTGGTGCTACCGGTTCACAGAACTGGGCCGAACCAGGAGCAACCCACCACTGGAGCACATGCTTTGCTTACAAACATATCCCCTTCCTTTCTAATTTCATTTTAACAGACATGTCCCTTTAGACATCCTTGGGACTTTCTGCTCATTTATTAGATTCTGCCCCAGCACACACCGGAGTCCAAACATCTCTAAAGCATAGTAGGAACAAGATAACTATGGAAAAATAGTTCCCCAATATGTCTTTCCCTGCTGTTCATTATCTTATATGAGGACTCACCTGAGAAACAGGCACGCCACTCAGAAACATGGGTTCTTCCTCCAGCATAGGAGGAGGAGGGGAAGGAAAGATATCTTCTGGAGCAGGGGGAAATGGTTCCTCAAATGGAGGAGGTGGTTCCTCAAATGGAGGAGGTGGAGGAGGGAATGCATTGTTGTTTGGGACCACCACTATCTCTTCTCCTGGAGGCGGCGGTGGTGGCAAAGGAAACTCTGCAGAGAACAAGAAGCATGGAGGATTAGCATAGCTCATCCCTAATTATATATGACTAAAAAAAAGGGGTTGCATTCCCCCTTAGCAGCAGAAGCAAACACACTAGACTCGCAGGGGTCTCCAACCTTAGCAACTTTAAGACTTGGGGACACCAACTCCCAGAATTCCTCAGCCACCTTTGCTGGCTGAGGAATTCTGGGAGTTGAAGTCCACAAGTCTTAAAGTTGCCAAGGTTGGAGACCCCTGCACTACAGTGATACAACAAAGAGAGCCAAGCAGTTCTATCAGACTTCAACTCTCAAAATTATGAAATGATGCCCTCAATGATCATGTTATCCAGGAAGTTTTAATCCAGCAGATTTAGAAAGAACATAGCTGGGGAAGGGTGATCCACTTTCAGCAATTGAAAGTGGATCAGATATTGAACCATATCTTCATGTGTAGTATAATGTTACTTGAGAAACATTGAACCAATACAATGTTATAAAAATAGTTCAGAATTTCAAAATATATGTAATGGGAAAGCAATTTACCTCTGATTAAAAAAAACACCAAACATACAGTTATCTAGTAATTGCAAACTGCAAAAATCCAGATTACCTCTAGATGGGAATAAAGAAGGGATTGTTATTGTTTTTTTAATACTTTACTGCCATAGATCCCATCCAGATTTCTGCAGCCCAGATCTGATAGCATATTACACACATAGAACATACTGTACACTTACATTCCTTTGAAAAATCAGGTCTTGATAATAGCATGAACAGAGAATACTACAGGATTTAAAAAGTTGAATGCTTGCCAAAACTGGGTTTATGCTTCCAAAACATTTTTTCAAGAATGTTAATTCATATCAAGATTTTTTTTATTATTATTATGTTCTGTTAACAGTTTTACTTAGTTTAGGCAACTGTGCAATATTTCCATATGCTTGAAACCCAACTATTTTAAGCAATCTTAACAAAATTACAGGTAGTCTTTGACTTACAACAGTTCATTTAGTGACTGTTCAAAGTTACAACCTCACTGCAAAAAGTGACTTATGACCATTTTTCACACTTACAACCTTGCAACATCCCCATGGTCACGTGATCAAAATTCAGATGCTTGGCAACTGGTTCATATTTATGACTGTTGCAGTGTTCCAGGATCATGTAATCATCTTTTGGGAACTTTTGACAAGCAAAGTCAATGGGGAAGCCAGATTCACTTAACAAACATGTTACTAACTTAACCACTACGGTGATTCACTTAACAACTGTGGCAAGAAAGGTCGTAAAATGGGTCAAAATTCACAACAAATATTTCACTTAGCAACAAAAAGTTTGGGCTCAATTGTGGTGGTAAGTTGAGGACAACTTGTATTGTTTACTAGTCCTCCAACCTTTCAATTGCTCTACAATTGCCTACAAACTGATAAATAAAATGTTGAAAATTAACTTTACCAGGGCTCTGTAAAAATATTCCAATAGTACTTTCCATCCTTTGAGCGCATACGTATAGACATATCAACCTCTGGAGATTCTGAGCAACATTCTCAGTACTGTTATGGGAATAGCTATGGGGTAAGAATGGGGTGGAGGTTTTTTTTTTTGCAATAATGTATATGTAGGGAGTGGGGGACCTTTAATAGTGCCTTACATCTTTACAAGGATCTCTGATATTCAACACAGCCTGAAAAAGAAAATTCAGGCACTCCAGGAAGCCCCAGAAATTGACACCACATACCATAATATCAGCAAGACAAGATCTTCTACATTCCAGTGTCATCCTGAGAGACAAATCACCCTTGCCTTTAGGGACAAATAGCATACTTTCTTACAATGAATTGTGCTAAATTAGAGCCACAACTACCAGAGAAAAGTGACAAAATGACCTGCTCAGAAGAGCACCTTCACCCTTGTAAAGATCCCAGAACAGACACACACACACACACATACCATCACACAGAACATTTCAAGGGCTTTCCACATTGCCACCCAATTATTGTTACAGGAACCTTCTTCTATAAATAGAAAGCAGAGAGTAACATACACCCTTCACCAGTTCCTCCCAGCAGTCCGAGTTTACTGTAATAAAAACCAAAACTGGGCAGAATTCTGTACATTGCAGGACTTTCAATTCTCTAAATTTGGAAATCCCTGGTGCTAGAAGTCACTCCACCCTCAATGATGGTTTCAGTTTGCATGGTTTATTTCTTCCCATGGAAGTGAATGGTTACTATTTGTGAGAGAAGTAGAGGCAGCACTTGGGAGACCAAGCTTCTGTAGCACTATATCCTTGTTTCTATACATGTAGTCCTTGACTTGTGACCTCAATTGAGCCCAAAATTTCTGTTGTTAATTGAGTGAGACAGTTGTTAATTTTGCCCCATTTTATGACCTTTCTTGCCGCAGTTGTTAAGTGAATCACTGCAGTGATTAAATTAGTAACACGGTTGTTAAGTGAATCTGGCTTCCCTCTTGACTTAGCTTGTCAGAAGGTCACCAAAGGGGATCACATGACCTTGGGACTCTGTAATCGTCATAAATGAGTCAGTTGCCAAGTGGCTGAATTTTGATCACGTGACCATGGGGATGCTACAATGTTTGTTAAGCGAGAAAAATGGTCGTAAGTCCCTTTTTTCAGTGCCGTTGTAACATTGAACAGTCACTAAATGAACTGTTGTAAATCGAGGACTATCTGTAATTCACTTCTTTGGAGGAAGAAAAAAAACATTTCTTACATTTTCTGAAACAAAGAAATTTGGGGAAGGACCAGGGTTCTTGCTCCGTCCCTTACTGTGTCCCAAGTTTGAAAAAAGGGCACCTATTTTCCTATCAAATCATACACTTTTATTTATTCTAGCATCAGGTCCCATCAATCCTTTTCTCTGATCTTTTACCTTTCTTTCAGCTCAATGTCACTGGACATATTTGATAACTGAAGGCAAGAAAGAAAGAAAAAGATAGGGAAACAAAACCATCGCTACCACTAAGATGCCTCAAACAATGATTCTTGAGTGACTGTTTTGCTTCCTCTCATTCACATGTTTAGCTAGACAAACTGACACCATCACCCATGGACTTACAAGGATCACAAAGATTGATCTGCAAAGAACTTATCACACCTTATTGCAAAGAAAATTGCAACATATACCATAAACCAGCCTTTCTAACATGCCATTTTCTAGATATGCTGAATACCATAAACTCATATATATTTATGATTTCACATTTTTATTAAGTTGGACATAGAAAGCAGTAAAGAACTGCTGCTACTGTTTAAAAATTATAAAATACAGAAAACTTTGTCTGATCAATGCTATCTCAGAAATATGGAACTCTGCCATCCTCTTAAGTACTGGCCTACAGTTAGAGCTGAAATGCTGCACTTCTTTTACCTAGCAGTTAAGATGGGTTCCATTTCCACACATATCACCCAAACCAAAGCAAGTTTCCTTGAGAAATGGTGCAAAAATGATAAATATGAATGAACAAATTAAAAAGATTCCCACCATAGGTAGTCAATCTTCATTAGGAAAAAATGGAATATATACTATCTTAAGATAGTGGTGTCACAGTGGTTAGAATGCAGTACAGCAGCCTACTTCTGCTGACTGCCAGGAGTTTGATTCTGACTGGCTCAAAGTTGATTCAGCCTTCCATCCTTCCGAGGTCGGTAAAATGAGGACCCAGATCATTGGGGGTAATATGCTGACTCTATAAACCGCTTAGGGAGGGCCGTAAATCACTGGGAAGTGGTATATAAGTCTATATGCTATTTTAGCTTATTTTTTTCCCCTTCCCATCTTCTTACATAATATTTCCTATCGAAAGACCTGATTGACAATTTAAACAATGGCTTAAAAAATAGGACTAAAGTTTAATGATAGAAAAAATTAGAAGGTAGACAAATTCATATTCATTTATGCAAACAAAGAAGTTGCAGAGCTCTAAAGAACCAAGCCAGAAACTGGGATGACCTTAAGTCAGTCACATTCTCTCGACCCAACTCATCTCACAGGGATTTTGTTGTGGGGAAAATAGAAGGAGGAAGGAGTATTGGCTATGCTCACCACCTTGAGTCGTTTATAAAATAGTAAAGGTGGGATACATACATATATGTGTATATATGCATGCATGCATGTATCAAAATTCCCCTACTCTTGCTTCCTTCGATAGTGAAGACAGTTTATTATGCAACAATAAGTAAAGCCAAGGAAGAGCGGACCAAAGAAATTTTGTGCATTGTCTCTCCTGGGAGAAGAAACAGCCAAGTCAATGCATAAGAGGAGGACAAGGACTAATGACGACTCCAGAGGAAAAGAGGCCAAGTTCCAGATATTGGTTACCAGCTGCCTATCTCACTCTTTGGAGGAAATGAGGTTGCAGAACTGAGCTAAGAAAGACTTCTATGCCCAAGCAACATTTCTTCTTCTTTGGGAAAAACAAGGCAATATATTCTTTGTTTTTCAGGCTAAATTTTTGCTAACACATAAAGCCCAAAATTGTCCCCATATCAAAGCAAACAGCAGCTTTCAACTATGTTGGATCTACCCACAGTGACAATGTTCTTGCTTGGGTTATGCATGCTTTGGTCACTACTGATGGGCAAATGACTTCAGGGCTCAGTTGCAATTTCTTTACCACCTCATTTAATATTTGCAATATTTATAATCTGCCCCAATCCCAGCAAATTCTGGGTAGGGCTCACAAATTAATCTAATACTCCAAGACTTTTGGAAACAGGCAGTATTCCATTAATCTGTGCACCCCACCCAGAATCTGCTGGGATTGAGATGGACTATAAATATCACAAATAATAAATTGAGATGTTCAAATTTACAAGTGTGACAAGGCCAATTTTTACTTAGCAATTGAGAAAACCAAGGTTTAAATGATGGCCTTTCACAGGCTCACAGCCCATACTGATTATCTTCATAGCCCTTCCCTCACCCCAAAATCAAAATTACAGAAAAGTTATTATCAAGCTCAGGGAAAAGCTGGAACTACTTCAAATATCAGGGAATGCAATACAACTTTCCCCCCCCCCACAGGTTCTGATCAAAGTATTAAGAGGGACTGAAAGATTTAGCTATTTTTCAGTCATGTTTAGTAGCTGTTATTCTATAAATTCTCAGATACCAAAATCCTGAGAAGCCTGTCCTCTGAAGAGCCATAATACCACGATTCAGATAAAACTGGCCAAGAAAAATTCTGAATTCTAGGAACTCTTGCAATTAAGTACAGATGCTGAATTGGCAGATTTAACCCCAATCTGTTCTCTTGGGATGAAAGATTCAAGAACAAAGGAAGATGAATTTGCCTGCTCTGAATGCTAAGTGATGTAGGAGCTATACTGCTTGAAATCAATTCAACAGTCTGCAGGACCAAAATCTAAATCAAGTGGCCTACCAATATAATGAAGATAAACAAAGCAAATTTGACAATTAATATGCCAATAGATTAAAAAAAGTTAAAGAGAAAAGGGGGGGGGGGGAGAAAGAAAAAAGAGAAAAGGATTATTTGGTTTCTGATTTCCCCCTTTTTTATGCTTCTGCTAATTTACAGCTTTTATAAAACATTTGGTCCCCCACATAAGCCAAACTGTATATGTTTGTATTTGCCATGCTACATGATGTATATTATTATGTATGGGAACCATTCTTGCTTAAATTTGTTTAAGGTTCTGTTGTGAATATATACTGTTAGTTCTGCCACTGCTGCATATTCTCCACATTTAAATTCCCAATCAGATATTGTCAGAATTGTATCTTTTTTCCAGTAGTGGGCAAAATTTATTCTAGCAGGTGTGGGTATTTATTTCATTAAATTGTGATGCTTCTTGATTTTTTTCTAGAATTATACCTAGTAGGAAAAAATGTGGTTTTATTTCAAATTTAAGTTAATTAAATACCAAAATTGCCTGTGTATATCTTTCCAATACTTTTGAGCCTTTTTTTTTACATATTTTGATATAATGCTCATGGGCTATACGAAAATAAACCAAACAACCAAACCTGTTGTACGCCAGCAAGGCCCGATTCTATGCCAGTTGACCAGGAACTAAAATCATGGCATTTGTTTAGACCATGTGATTTTAGAATTGCAGACCCAATCAAAGATAGGATAAAATAGGATTGTTCAATTTTTCTGTTGTAAGCCGCCCAGAGTCCCTTTGGGAGTTGGGCGGCATATAAATTTAAACAATAAATAAAATAAATAAATAAATAAAAGCATAAAATATTTTTCTCCACTCTCCTAATTGTCTGAATGCAAGTAACTTGCAAGTGAACAGAGAACATAGAATAATGGAGTTGGAAGGGACCTTGGAGGTCTTCTAGTCCAACCCTCTGCTCAAGCAGGGGACCTTATACCAGTGATGGCGAAACTTTTTTTGCTCGGGTGCCAAAAGGGTGCGTGCATGCACAATAGCGTGCGCGCATGTGCCCACACCCATAATGCAATGCCCTCCCCCTCATGCATGCGCGCACAACCCCCCTTGGCTGCCCCCCACACACACACACATGAGCGCAGGTTTCACTGAAGCCTCTGGACTTCCGGTAGGCCCGTTGGGCCGTTTGTCGCCCTCCCCAAGCTTCAGGAAAGCCTCCGGAGCCTGTGGATGGCGAAAAATGGCCCAACGGGCCAACCAGAAGTTCGGAAACAAACTTCCGGTTGGGCCGTTGGGCCATTTTTCACCCTCTTCAGGCTTCAGGAAAGTCTCCTGAAGCCTGGGGAGGGTGAAAAACGGCGCAACTGGAAGTTTGGAAACAAACTTCCGGTTGGCCCATTGGGCCGTTTTTCGCCATCCACAGGCTCCAGAGGCTTTCCTGAAGCCCGGGGAGGGCGAAAATGGCTTTCCCCCTGCCCTCCAGAAGGCCGAAAATCAGCTGGCCAGCGCGCATATGCACGCTGGAGCTGACATAGGGCAAAACCTCGCGTGCCATCCGATATGGCTCCGCGTGCCATCTGTGGCACCCGTGCCATAGGTTCGCCATCACGGCCCTATACCATTTCAGATAAATGTTTGTCCAGTCTCTTTTTGAAAGTCTCCAGTGATGTAGCACCCACAACCTCTGAATGCATGTTGTTCCATTGGTTGATTGCTCTCACCGTTAGGAAACTTCTCCTTAGTTCTAAGGTTGCTTCTCTCCTTGGTTAGTTTCTATCCATTGTTTCTTGTCTTGCCTTTTGGTGTTTTGGAAAACAGTTTGACCCCCCTCATCATTGTACTGTAGGAGCCCCTCAAATATTGTAAAATTCCATTTGTACTTCAGGAACAATTTTATCATTTAACCTATAGATTATCCAAACTATTGCTGAAATGTGACTCAAGATGCCATCTAACTCTTTTGCACTAGGAGTGGTATCCTTTCTGGCATTCATACAATTATGTTGCTATTTTAATTACACCACCACCACCACCCCAAGCAGGGATCAAAACCAGATGTTTTTAGGGGCCAAATATTTCTATTCATGAATGAACAGAACAGGTTCTGCTACGTCAAGCTAATGAATTTTTGAGCATTTCTAGACTAGGAAAAGAGAATCAAAGTGAATGTTCTACTAACTTGGTTAAACCTAGAGGAAACAATCAAATCTAGTTTTCTTGTTCATGCAATTATAAGCCAGAATAATACCTTAATCATGAATAAATACTCTCTTAGTAGTGCTAGGTTCATAAGCCAGGGTTGATTCTTTATTTGGCTTATCATTGTGTGCAAATGCTAGGTCATCCCCATTATGGAAACATTAACTACTTCTGTATCTAGTTTCCTTTGACTCTCTAGCCTTCCTAGATGCTTGAGCTCTTGTATCCATAAAGTACTATTGTTCTTCCTCCAACTTGACAATATTTCTCTCTGCCCTTCCTAACTCCCATTAAAGAAAACTGGGACTGAAGAGGAACCGTCCCTTGGATTTCAACTATTCACTGATTAGAAAGATAACCAAGTCATTAATTACTAATAATGCTAGTTTGTCCTATTGACTTTTTTCACATGCAAATATCCCAAGAGTATTTTATAATTTAAATGTCAATGTGCTTCCAGAGGGATCCCATCAGCAATAACAGAGTATGAATATGAAAAACAAACATATTCATGCAATACTTATTATCTGCCTTAGGCTGAAGAGGCAAAAATTATACAAAAGCTAGGTTTGGGATACAAGCCCCAGGGATTCAAATAGAGCAGGTGTACTAACTGAAAAACTATTGGAGCTGAGACATCTCAAGGATCAAATATTATTCTGGCATATTCAATTATACTAGTAAATAGCAATCAGGCATTTATTTTTGATAATGAAGAAGCCAATCAAGAAGCCACTTTTAATGTTTGTAAACATTCAACAATGGATTAGAAAAAAATAAATTAAAATTTCAGATAAACCTAGAGTTTATTGTACATTGTACATGTACTTAATTGTACATTGTGACCAAGTCATCCCAAAGTCATTTCTATTATAATTTTTTAAAAAATCTCCCAGGTTGTGTGTGTGTGTGTGTGTGTGTGTGTGTGGGTGTGTGTGTGTGTTTGTGTTTGAAGACTGTTCAGAGCCTCAAATATGCCTCTCCATAGAAGGGCTGAGGAAGAAGCGAGGGTTTCGTTCAGCACACGTTTTCTTAAGTTTCCTCAGATGAGATGAAAGTATATGTATACTTCTTTTTTATAGTCGGAGAAAGAATTTTAATACTATCCAAGCTCAGCTATAGAGTCAAGGACATGCTGTTGGGAGTCTGCCAACTTTACTAGTGCAAAAATAAGCGACGTGAATTCCAAGGGTATCTGAAACCAAATAATGAAGACAGAATCCTACTTAAAGGGGTTTTTAAAAAGACAAAGGACTAGAAAGCCCTCCGTTAGATAAGAACATTCTTAATGTGGAGCTGAAGGAAAGAAAGAAAACAGAGAAAATGACTTCGTCAACAATACAGGTAGTCTTCAACTTACAACCATTCGTTTAGTGAATTCGAAGTTACAACGGCACTGAAAAGAGTGACTTTTTTTACTCTTTTGGTCACATGATCAAACTTCAGACACTTGACAACTTTATGACAGTTGCAGAGTCCTGGGGTTATGTGATCACCTTCTGCAAACTTCTAATAAGCAAAATCAATGGAGAAGCCAGATTCACTTAACAACCATGTTACTAACTTAACAAGTGTTGTAAAGGTTGTAAAACTCTCTTAACAGCTGTCTTGCTTAGCAATGGAAATTTTGGCCTCAGTTGTGGTCGTAAGTTGAGGACTACCTATAATTTATTAAGTAGGTTTAGGAAAAGGGGTTAAAACAACTATGACAGCAAAGGAAGATATGGAAACAAAAAAGTACAAGTAAATTAAAATGTCTTATTTAAGTAAAACTGGCTCTGGTCTTTTGCTCTCCAAATATGAGCTTGGTTTGAAATATAAATTTGAAAATTCAGATGAGATTCCCACCACTACTGGACCCGCATCTGAAGGCTGCAGAAAGCGTACCCAAAGGCTTTTTGAGGAGGCTGGGGGAAGTAAATTCAAAATACAGATGTATTTAACCTCCCAGAGCCTTAACACATCTGTTTTAAGGCTTAACTTTTTCCCTAAATAGGGAGAGTCCTGATGATTTGGGAAATGGTGAAGACTGCTGACCTATACAATAATTAATCTCTCTCTACATGTACAGTTTGTACCAAATAGTTGCAATCTAGAATTAGGAAGGCAGATTGAAGGACATCCACATACACCCTCTCCCCCCCTATAACTCAAGCATCTCTTGGCAGCATTCCAGAACCAGAATCTTAAACTATTTTTTGAAACTTGTGGTAGAACTCTTTCTATCAATAGATGCCTCAACGTTACATCACCCGACTACATTCATTTATTACCACTGCGAGCAAGGAAGAGAGAGTCAAATTAAGAATCCACAGTTAGCCCAAGGCCACTTGTTAAGTCTCTGATGAAGATAGTTGCCTTCAACCCCAGCAGGATAGTTATCTGATGTTCCTCCCACAAGTCTAGCACTGTTCCATTGAGGGATATAATATTCCAGATGACTCAGAGGCAAATCATGGAGAGTCATCCTTCAACTCTCCTGTTTGCTGAGCGAAGAATGAGAAAGCAATCTCAAAGTTCTGGCAGCCACACCCTCACGGAGATTATTCCACTTTTTTTAAATAGAGATCCACACCTTCTTCTAACGTGGAAGTTACAATTTCGATGTGATTGTGAGCCATTTCCTCCTCCCCCACCACAACCCCACCACCACCGCCATCTTTCCATCTAATATTTGCTTTTCCCAGTAGAAGACAACAAGGATGACTTACCTTCTGCTGGGGGGAAAGTCACAGCTATGGGGATCTCCCCCACTTTTCCTATCTGGGCACATGCTCCAGCAGCCGGAGGCAGCCTCTGCTCAGAAACATTTTCCGGAATCGGTCCAGCAGCCTTGAAGGGATTCACTTTGGGCTTGGGAGCAACGACGGGTGCAAATTTTTTCTGGGGGCTGTAGAAACTTGGAGTGGAGATGTTGATGCTGACAGTAGAGGTCATGCGGGTCCCTGGGGCGCCGGATGAGGCCATCTTGCTGAGGGTGACACAGGACCTAGATAAGGAGGGCAAGAAAGAAAAAACCTCCTATCAGTCACGAACAAGGCAGAAGTGGCATGGAGTCTAGTGCCAGAGGGATGAATGAGAGTATTTAAGATGGAAAGGGAAAGGGAGGTTGATAAAAAATGGAGGGCAGAGGCAAGCAGGATGCAAGGAACAAATAAACAAGGTCCAAAATGTAGATAAGCCTCAGCCTCCGATTAGGGTGAGAGAACAGCCAGGCCTGAACTTCCTCCCTGCATATATTTTGGGAACAACCTAAGCTCTGTCACATGGGGAAAGATGGATAAATGCCACAGAAGAAACCACATGCCTCAAAGCGTAGGTTCCCCTCTTACGAGGCATGCTTGGGAGTCAATGCAGCTACGTGCAAGAGAGAACAGGGATCTGTGTACATTACGGCACAGGGTTTAAGAGGACGACGCTCCACATTTCTACCCATTTTAATGCAGATAACAGAATTGTCCACCTCCTCCTGCCTTCCTTTGTGGCCTTCCACACTCTTCTCTCTGCTTGCTGTCCCCTCTGTTTCGCTTCACCTCAAGGCACTGGCTGGTCAACACAAAGGCAATTTGGCAACGGATAGTAGAAGAACAAAAGGAAACCTGTCTGTCTCCATGGCGTTGGCATCTGTGAGGCAGCCCCTGGAGCCCCCGATATCCACAGTCAGCCCCGTTGCCCCCTCCTCCTCTGTCCTGCAGCTGGTCCGTCCTGCCTGGTCCTTCCCGTCACAAGCGTTCTCGGGCAGCATCCTTGCCTCTCAGCTATCGGTGCTGCCACTCCCCCACCCAACCACACAGGAAGCAGCTCCTAGACCCAGCCAGCCGTGCTGACACGTTCCTGGAGTCACAAGTCTTTCCTCCCCAGACTGAGCAGCACAGAGATTGCCCTAGAGCATGCACGTCCTGCTGTTGGGCTTTTCTGCTGCTGAAGCCAAGGCACACACAGCGAGCAGCCAATTATCAGCTGCAACCCTGACACGGGTAATTTTTTTTTTTAGTTTTCTTTTTTTAAAAAAAAGGTTGCTTTGCAATATGTCAGGCCACTGTTACCAGGCAGTTAAAGCACAGTCTTACTAGACCAATTTAAATGAATAAAATACTAATCCTCTTTTAAAATATCAAATGCTTGCCTGTGCAGTTTAAAGCACAGCAACTGTGCTGGGAAAGGTGTTTATTTAAAGGCCCACAGTTTTTTTAAAAAATATTTTTTATCAGTATGTTATACTGTATGTGTGTATACATATCAGTGTCCAGGTGATGTCATCAAGGTGCCTGGAGGCTGTGGAGGTCAGGAGGAGGGAGAATAGCCTTCACCTGATCCCTGACAAGACAGAGTGGATTTGGGATTGTGGGCCTTCCGCCTCGTTTAGTTATGTTTCATTGTTAACTCTGGATGGGTAACACTCCTGTACAATCTGGGGTTCCTGCTCAAAGAGAAGGGGCAGTTATGGCCGGGAAAGCCTTCGCAACCTTTGTGCCAATTCTATTCATTCCTAGATTGGAGGCACTGCTCAGGGACACTCGTACCCTAATCACCTCTCAGATGGACTACTGCCATGCAATGTTCCCTCTAAGCTGCGCGGCTGCGCACGTGATAAGAAAACGCCACGCAGCAGTTTCCAACTGCCGCGCAGCGTTTTCTAATGTCAGAGGGAACATTGAAGCACGGCCGCGCACGTGATAAGAAAATGCCGCGCGGCAGTTTCCAACTGCCGCGCGACATTTTCTAATGTCAGAGGGAACATTGCTGCCATGCACTCTACATGGGGCTGCCCTTAAAAAGCATTCAGAAGTTTCGACTGGTCCAAAATGCTACAACATGTGTAGTAAATTCACTAGGTCCAGGGTGAATAAAAATCGAGGATTAAAAAAAAATAAAATTAAAAAAATCAGATTTTTAAAAAAATTAAATCAGATTTTTTTTATTTTTATCAAATATATTTTAATAAAATGCTCTTGGAGTAAAAATCTCTCTAAATATAGTTCTCTATTTAAGATACATTAATAATTTAGTTTATTCAGCATGAAATGGAGCTTAGTTATGTAGCATGAGGCTGTATATTCTGCAATATTGGGACTGTGGGTGAGTCAACAGCAAGTCAGAGGAGGAGCCACTGCGGGACAGAGATGACAGTTGCTCTTTAAAAATCATGATTTAAATCGAGTTGATTTAAATCAAGCCTTTTTACTAGTGTTTTAAATCATGATTTAAATCAAATCCACCCTGCCATGTGCAGTAGTGAGCTGTACTAACTTCCAGTAGGCTTTGGGTTGCAATTCAAAGTGCTAAAAGCCTAACATAGCAAGGGATCAAGTTATTTGCAGGACTGCCTAACTGCAATAGTTTTTGCCTATCCCACTACATCCAGTAGAGGAGACATGCTCAGTGAAGCAATGTCACCTGGTAGCAGAAGGTAAGCTTTCTCTGCCATGGTACCTGCCTTATGGATCAACTTTTCCCCTGGATTTGGATGGGCTGTGAAGTTTTTGCTTTCCAGATGTCACTGGAGCCCAGCGTGTGTGGAAGGGAATACATTTTGGCAAGGTGTTCTTACTGTGGCCCCAACTTCACTTTTTTGATTGATATGATCATGTATTATATTTTACCACAAATGTTGTACCATTTGTTCACCACCCAGAATTCCACTGGTACATGGAGAGCTATATAAATTTGTTAACTAACTATACACAGAAATGGACAGACCATATCTTACTACCAGGGGCTTTATTAACACACATTTGAGGCAATTTTTATTCTTTAAGAACTGCAAATTCCTCATTTTACTGGCACATTTACATCCAGCCAGTCAAAAGGATGAAAATGCAGTCTACCCTATTATTAGAACGGCACCCTCAGGAACCACATCAATATCAGATCATTTTAAGATGCAAGAAGGTATCTTTAACACTCTGCTTCAGATAAACAGAATGGGGGAAAATATTAACAATGCTGTTATATTCCAACCCAAATTCAATCAGTTTTCATGCTGAGCCAGATGCCTTTCCTTATTCATTAGGTTCAATTGGGTTCAAGGCTGATCCAAAAGCAATATAAAAGCTGAAGCATATGATCATTATATGATTATAATCATGATTATTAGACTTCAAAACTCAGAATAGTTACCATTCCACTGACCACCTTAGGATTTGACACATGGGAACTTGCTTGTTCTGGCCTCTGCCTTTGTATTTGTGTAGCTCATATTAGTTCCTAACACTAAGAAATGCATTAGAAGCAGTTCCTCTTCAAGTCCTAAGGCTTTTTCCTTACCTGTAAACATTTCTCTCTTCATCCTACTTCATGCCACAGAGCTCATTATTAAAGTCCACACCATTCCCCCCCCCCCGAGTTACATTGAACATAAGGTTCTGCTTTACCAACTTTTCAGACTATCTGACCAATTTTCCAAGAGATGGCAGAACCGGATTATATATAAATGGAAAGGCTCAACATTGACACAAAGACTGTCAGCTGTCCCAGAAAGACACTCGCATAGTATGAGCAGCTGTTCCAACTCCTTCACTCTCCCCCACAACAAGCCACTTTCCAATTGCAGCTGCCCTGCCCATCTTATCCCCTCTTTCTTGCCTTCACCAGCACTAAGTCAAACACTACATTTTGCAAACTGGTCTCTGAAGAGACACTCCATTTCCAAGGTCAACTGATAAAAGGAGTTCAATTGTACTTAAGAAACCAAACAAGAGCCTGCATAAGAGTGACTTATAATGTTCACGTGGGGCAAGTAACAGGCAAGGGAGAATATTTCTCCTGTGAGCAAATCTCAACCAGTTATTGTATCTCTATTCAATAGAACAGCTATTTGGGAGGGTGGCCACAAAATGTTCAATGACTACCTTAATGGCTTTTGGTCAACCAGAATAAACCTTTGGGTTTAAAAGAGTGAGAGGAAGTTGAGTAATTTTTAGTAGTACAAACTGCCTTCAAATCAGTACAAATTGCACGCCTGCTCATTTTAAATTGCTTAAGATTTCTACAAAAGTGCTATACTTTCTATCACGCCAAAGATTGAAAATGAAAGTTTTCCTTCACACAAATTCTGCCTTTTTCAAAGTAAACGAAAGTTAAATCCTCAAGAGTTTCCACCTCCCTGAAGAATTCCTTCCATGGAGAATTACAGCAAACTAGTTCTATCAAAATTCTTAGAAGACAGACAAAAATCCCCTTCCACAAGTCCAACATACAAGCTATACAAATGCTGCACTCTATTTAATTTTCATTGGCATTATGTTACCCTTGATTTCGTGGTCTGATGGAGGAAGAGATTCCATTACATCTGAATGTCCATTAAAAGGTGAATGGGATGTTATGCGTGTGAAAAATAGTATTATGTATAAAATGATTGCAACCCAAACACACTAAACAAAAGTCCAGTTAATCAAGGGGTACACCATATCTATAATTACATTGTTCCCTTAGGTAGGCTGGAAATACAGAATGCTACTTCTTTAAACAAGAAATAAAATTCTAAATACTGATATATAAAAATTATGGGAAAACGCAACTTCAGTGGTCCTTAGTGAAGATATGACAATAGCATATCTCCCTTTCCTTAATTGGCTTTGTAAGCATATTACATGAATTCTTCTTTTCAATAACTTTCAACATTTTCTTCCTTCTTTCCTCACCACTCCCACCAAATGTTCATTGCTAATTGCTCACTGCTAATCCTATGCCTTTTGTTTCGTTTGTTGGCAAAAAAAAAAAGTGAGATTGCAAGAAAGATTTGAGGCAGAAAAAAAGTGGGAAGGGCCGACAAGATTCCTGCAGCCAGTCTGTGTAATTTTTAAATGCATACAACTGTTAAAATAGTTTCTAATGAAATATTAAATATATCGATATACCCTCAGTTCAAAGGATTTCTCTCATTTTTAGAGGCATAATAGCAAAAACACAACAGCAAAAACCATCTCAAGACAGGGAAGTTCTCCTTTAAATATTAAATGCCTTTATGCCCAGCTTATGAGAAGTGTTAGAAACACTCAGCCTCATCAGTTCCAAAATGTATATTGATTTGACACAGCAAAGTGATCTTAATGTTTCAGCAATACCAGTCTTCCTCATTTCAGACATGCTGTACTTCATTTTAGCCCCAATCAGCATGACCAGTAGTAGTAAGGGACTGTAGAGTTACAGTCAGAAAAACTCCAAAGGACACCACTGTTAGGAGCGATTGGACCACCCATCCTGCTTCAGTGCAGTTTCAAGTATCTAGCGGTCAACCACTGAATACATACTGATAATAAGCATCTCCACCCAAAATAAAGAATGAGTCTAATATCTCTAACTCCATATTATAAAGTAAGATTCCTTGTGGGTCTGCTACATAAAAGCATTCTACTTTTGACCGCCACTCCACTTGAAGAGTCATAGCCTGTTTGCTTGTGCGATCATGTTGTCCTTCATTGCACAACCACTCCAGGACTACATAGTCTTACCACATAGCTTGCTATTACAAGTATATATTAATTTTATAAATGCACTTAATTTTGATTGTTGTAGTGTTACAATCCTCTGACACTGATGGGGTGTTTTATTAAGGATAATTTTAAATTTGTGCATTGCTTTGGGCTCCTCTGGGAGGAAGAATGGTATTTAGAAAATCAATAACACTGTGGCTTTTCTTTAGATTGGGAAATGTTCAATGTGCAGTAATTAAGGGCCAAGGAAAAGGGTGAAGGCTGTTTTTAAAACTGAAATGTTTTTGCACAACTTCCTAGTTTCAGTTTCTTTCTGGTAGCAGCCCTATTTACAGTACATTACAGCTTCCCAATTAATATGCTGAGTTTTGGAAATGCAAGCCAATTCCATTACTAGAATTTAGGATGCCTTCAGGGCTCAGACATATCCAGGTTGGTGTCTGCTTCCTAGACAAGGCTTTGTGACCTGTGATCTATCAACCACAATACAGCATATGTGTCATGGACTATGTCTCTGGTTGGATGCATGACAAACCTCTGGTTCTCGTAGACACAGTCAAGCAGGATGTTTACCAATGTTCTAAGTCATTCTGCCATATGTAGATTGTGGGCTTGGCTTGGCAGTTCGCGAATTATGTCTGAAGAGATCGAACAATTCAACTTTGTTGCCTCAAACAATTTGGGAATAGCAGAGGCCAGAAGATCTAGGATCAGTAGATCTAGTTAGGATTAATGACAACCTGGAGGTGGGATTGTACTAAGTTGTACTTCTGAATTCTCAATACTGATATATAAAAATTGTAATTATGTGAGCAGCCGGAAAGTCACATATGGTCCTCAGTGGAAAGAGGGTAGTAATAAATAATAGCATTGTGAACATGTTGCCTGAATTCTTCATCTGCTCCCTTTTTTCCCTCTCCACTCCTTCTCATTGCTAATCATGTGCCTTTTTGGTTAGTAAGAAACACTGCAGAAAAGTTCTGGGCAAAAAACCCGAAAGTTATATTAAGATTGCAGAGGATGTCAGTGTTTACCATGTATGTAGATAAAAGTCGCTCAGCCCAACTTTTTTTTCTTTTTTTTTTACATTGGGACGGCTGTAAAACTCGACCCCAAAAAAGAGAAAAGAAACAGTCCGGGGAAGCTTCAACAAGCAGCAACACTAACCGTCTTTCTAGGAAGGACCCAGAAGTCACGCAAGAGTTGCCGTCCGACAAGAACTTGCAGATTCTTTCCGCTATCTAAACACATCTGGAAAAGCGCTCGGGGGCGCGGGGTTGCACCACCCCCCTCCGGCTTGGTTGAGCTTAAAGCATGCAACAATTCCCAGCGCGCGGCTCAGCTTTCACCGACTGGCGGAACTTTCCAAGACAAAGAAGGGGAGTCGGCTGCGGGGGATACTGCCCCATAGCAGGGGAGGGGTCGCAGCAAAGTCCGAAGAGGGCGCCCCACAATTTGTCAACATTTCCCGAGAGAGGCCCCTTTCCTTAGAACCCCGTCCTTCTCTTTCGGCCCCAGCCACGCCAAATCTTTCTTTCAGAGTTGAGGCGCTCTCCCCCCTCGCCACCCCCGGGGACTCTTCAGGAAAAGTACTCGCAACTCCTCCCGGGGTCGCATAACGCGCCTCTCGCCGAATCTTCGCCTAGCTTGTTGCACGCGACGGGGAGGCACGCACGCACGCACGCCCAGCCGCCATCCAGGGCAAAGTGGACGGTTTCAGCCCCGAATGACCAATCAGGGCCCCGAGAAAGACCGGGAGCCGCTCGCGCCCTCCAGCCCAAGGCAGCAGGCAGGCATTCGGAAGCGCTGCGAGGCAGAGCGATGGAGGAGCGAGCCCGCGGCAGCGAGACGCAACTCTCGTCCGCAGGGAAAGGCGAGCTTACCTTCAAGGGACCGAAGACCGCTCCGGGATTCCGCGGGATTAAAAGGCGCTCTGCGTCTCTCCGGAAGGCGAGGCGCTGGAGATGGCAGCCTCTGGCGGTGCTTGCCCGTGGCCAGGCGTCTCTGCCTGCCTGGCCCGAGCGCAACTTTCTAAGCAGCCTGGCTTGCCAAGGGGGGAGTTGAGCAAAGCGGGGATGGGGCGGAGGAAAACCGAGCCGCTGGAGCCCCAAGGCTGCCGAAAAGAGCCTCCCCCTGCCCAAGCGTTTGACCATAAAAGGAGAGAGGCTGAGCTGAGCTAACAGCTGAGCTCACTCTTCGGGGAATGTGGCAATCGGGGAGGCCGGCGACGGAATGGGGGCGGGGGATGCGCGCTGAGCGGGACCGAAGCTTCCGCTCTTCTAGGAGGCCGGCTCGCCTCTCGTTTTACTCTAGGGTCAGTCCTACCTACTCTGGGCTCCCTTCCTCCGAAGTAGAGGCTGTCCTGCTCAGGGCGACTCTCGGGAGTCCTAGGAAGTCGGCGTCGCCTTGAATTTCACTGGGCATACTGGCGCAGAAGCAAAGTCACTTTGGGCTTCACTTAACGTCCGCGCAGCGCCCGATCCTATTAACATTTACCCTCCGGGGGGGGGGAGTTTTAGACCTTTTTTTATTCTGAAGAAAGGGCCGTAGTCCGACTGAAAAGGACAAAGTCATTTATAGGTTATCGGTGCTGCCGCTTTTGTTTCGCTCTTTCTTTAGTCCCAGTCCTGATGCGCGACTTTTCTCTCGTTGGGGCGGCCCCCACCTCCCCTTGCCCCCCCCTCCCAGTGTATGGTTTTCTTCAACTTGTGCTGCTCCCCTCTTCTCAACTTTATTGAAAAATTCATCTTGAGTTTGCCTCCTGGACCCTCGCTTCGCTCCCCCTCCCCTTCTTCTCCCCCTAGAAGTGATTTCATTTCCTTTGGAGCCCCCAAGCTCCGAGAAGCTGTTTTTGATGAGTCAGGGTCTGCCTGGCTTCTCCACCCACTCTCTCTTTCTCCCTGAACCAGCTGCAAGAGTTTCTGACTCAGAAGTTCCCTTTTAGAAATGGTGAAGAGGTTTGTTCTTTCTACACAAAAAGCCCCCACAGTTTGCTTTATAAAATGGTTGCATTCTTCTCTTCCTAGCATCAAGGAGAAGGTGGGGGTGGGGGGAGGAATGGAAGCTTTAACTTAAGTGTAATTAATACAGTTCAGAAGATCAAATAAGATGGTTACTGTCATAAAGACAGCAATCAGAACAATTTTGCACTATTTCTCCATTCTAGGTTGCAGTCACAACTTGCTTTTCCCATCCCTAGTTTGCATCTTACACAGTTTTTGCAAGTTCTTAATGGAACCATTGTTCCTTTCATTCACTCTGTGTAACTTTATTTGGTGCCAGCTGAAGATTTGATTGTGCTTTATCTATCCTGCTCATAATAACAGTACAACAGAAGAAAAAAGATGCATTGCTAGTCCTCAAATGCAATCAATGATATAAACTACCCACTTGGGGATCTGATGAATTCACAATGGCATACTTCAGGAGTATGCACCTATGACTTTCTTTCTTTCTTTTTCTCTTCCTCTTCCTTTTTCTTTCTTCCTTTTTTGTCCTTTTTCTTATTGATTTTTTTTATCTCTTGTCTTCACACAATCAAAATAGGCACAAAGGAAAGGAAATGCAAGCAGAACAGGATAGCTCCATACAGCTGCTTTCTGGCAGAAGGCAAGAACCAAGGCACCTAAGAAGCACAGCCACAATATAGCTTAAGTTTATATATTGTACAGAGGCATGGTTTGCTTTTAAAGTAGGCTGGTTAACAAACCATAGAATCTTGTTTGTTGTTGTTAGTTGTGAAGTCGTGTCCGACCAATCGCGACCCCATGGACAACGTTCCTCCAGGCCTTCCTGTCCTCTACCATCCTCTGGAGTCCATTTAAGCTCACTCCAACTGCTTCAGTTACTCCATCCAGCCACCTCATTCTCTGTCGTCCCCTTCTTTTGCCCTCAATCTTTCCCAGCATTAGGCTCTTCTCCAGTGAGTCCTTCCTTCTCATTAGATGGCCAAAGTATTTGAGTTTCATTTTCAGGATCTGGCCTTCTAAAGAGCAGTCAGGGTTGATCTCCTCTAGGACTGACCGGTTTGATCGCCTTGCAGTCCAAGGGACTCGCAGGAGTCTTCTCCAGCACCATAGTTCAAAGGCCTCAATTCTTTGGCACTCAGCCTTCCTTATGGTCCAACTTTCACAGCCATACATTGCAACTGGGAAAACCATAGCCTTGACTATACACACTTTTGTTGGCAGGGTGATGCCTCTGCTCTTAGAATCTTAATGCATAGCTATGTAGTAGTAAACGGTAAATCAGAGTAGCTGGATTCACACAACTACACCAATTCTAACACACTGCATTATGACTTAGCATTATATTTGCTCTTTCAGGATAAGAGAAATCTGACTGCATTTGTCAACAACAAATACAACTCCCAATTCCTGCCACTGGGAGAAAGGCAATACAGGCATAGAATACAAGGAAGAACATGGGAGAGACTTGGAAAATAGTAATCACTCTTATATGTTGCAAAGGGTGTATTGTTTATCAAGGTGAGGTGTTATGTCTTAGTGCCCAGAGTGGAATTTAGTGTCTGAACTCCTAAGTCAAAGTATTTGAAAAGGTTATCCAGACACAAAGATGCTGCCAACGTACTTGCATTCAATGCTGTTATATGGCTGCTTCATGCATATTGACTCTTTTTTATATTTCCTCACTCATGTCTTTAGCAGCTTCTAGTGTCATCTAACCAAAGTTGCAGCAATATAATAGGAACTTGTATTGCCTCAACAATATATGTTGCTAAAAGATACTGGAATTCATAGTGAGGAAATGATCTTTGTGTGCAAAGTGCCTCATCTGCAGAATTTCCTTTGCGTCTCCATAACATGAACCCAGGGAGATACAACTCTGCCATAACATATTGTCATCTGAGTTGATGAGCTCCTTCAGTGCTGTAGATATTAGTGCTGCATGCAGTAACTTTGTTGAGTTACTTTGTATTCTGAGCTTAGTCCTGGAAATATGGACACTGCCACCATCAATAAGGGGACAGCAATTTTCTTCTCTTCTTTCCTATTGAATTCAAAACTGCTTGCCACCAGTTTTGATTCTGGTGTAAAGTTTCCCTTTCAATGGCCATGTGGCTGTAGATCAGCGGTTCTCAACCTGGGGGTCGCGACTCCTTTGGGGGGTCGAACGACCCTTTCAGAGGGGTCGGGAGACTTTGCCCGGACACCGCCATTTGGGTTCTTTTACCCTCTGTGCATGCGCAGAATGCTTTGCGCATGCGCAGAGGGTAAAAGAACCCAAATGGCAGGGCGGGGGCGTGGCGGCGGGATGGGTCACGGTGGGGGCGCGGGGCGCAGGGCACAGCATTAGGAAGGTTGAGAACCACTGCTGTAGATAAAAGTGACACTGTGTAAATGTGCTACTGTATGTCCAGCATATTAACCTCATTTTAGCCACAATCCCATAAGTGTGATTATACAGTATACCAATCAGTCCACTGGTTTATTTCTATGGTGAGTTTATCTTCCATTGACATACCAAGAAGTTGGCAGAATTCTTTCTGAGCCTGATACTCTCTAGATGTCTTGGACTGAAAGTCACCAATAAAAGAGAATATACCGTATTTTTCGGAGTATAAGACGCACCGGAGTATAAGACGCACCTAGATTTTGGAGGAGGAAAACAAGGAAAAAAGTATTCTGAACCAAATGGTGTAGTAATATATTATTTAATAAAATACCAGTGTAGCAGAATACTTTTTACAACCATATATACTTTTTACAACCATGTATAGGTTTTACAAACTTCAAATTTGACAGCTTTAAGACTAGTGCACTTCAACTCCCAGAATTCCTCCTCCAGTCATGCTAGCTCAGGAATGGGAGTTGAAGTCCACAAGTCTTAAACTTGCCAAGTTTGAAGATCCTTGCACCCCTAACCTCTAAACCAGGGGTCTTCAAACTTGACAGCTTTAAGACTAGTGCACTTCAACTCCCAGAATTCCTCCTCCAGTCATGCTAGATGGGGTAATTAGAAGGCAAAAACACTCCAGTTTTTGAAAAAAACGGCCCATTTTTCGCTCATTTTTTTGCAAAAACAGGTCATGCAGAGGGTTTGGGAAGCCTGCAGAGCACTCCTAGGGGGTGGGGGAAGGCAAAAATGCCCCAATTTTTGCAAAAAACAGCTCATTTTTCGCTCATTTTTTTTTTGCCAAACCAGGGCATGCAAAGGGTTTGGGAAGCCTACAGAGCACTCCTAGGGGGTGGGGGAAGGCAAAAACGCCCCGATTTCTGCAAAAAATGGCCCTTTTTCGCAAAAATGGGATGCGGGGGCGGGGCTTCGGGAGGCCCCAAAATGGCTGTATTCGGTGTATAAGACGCACCGACATTTCCACCCTCTTTTGGGGGGCAAAAAGGTGCGTCTTATACTCCAAAAAATACGGTATGTAGTCAGGGTTGACTAGTCAGGAAGCTTTGATACTCTGAACTTGGTTCAAATAACCAACCATCCACCAAGCTCAGAGCATGAAGGATTCCACATAAAACTCATAAAACTCATCAATCAGCAGGTTGGAGAAGGCAGTAACCTTAAAGTCAGCACACCTCCCATATTGGTTTGTAGCCTGAATATCGTCTCCTTGAGCTGCCACTGAGAAGCGTTCATAAAATGAAATGCCACATTCTATGGCTACATTTCCAATCTGAAAGATATTCCCAGAAAACAATTCTTGTGCCACTAGAAATAAATGTGACTACCTGTATTGGAGATTGATCGTTGTCTCTCGCATGGATTGTTGCATTAATCATGCATGCTTCCAAGCTAAAGCACATGCAGAAGCTACTTTGTGGGCAAGCAACATTTTAAAAATAAAACCTTTTTGGCTAAGAAAAGACAAGTTTGGTTCCAATTTTAGATCTGTCCTCAGAAATATTTCAGAACAATGCAGCAAAAATGTATTAACAGCAAATTTCCTAATGAATGCAGTTTTACATCTGAAATTAGCAAGAAAATAATGACAGACAACACTTGTTAATTATCTTTAAGTAATTATTTCTCCCAGCGGGACCGCTCCCTTTTTGAACTCTTGCCTTGTGCCCTGATCTTTTCCTAAGCACCAGGAAAGGGTGTGCCTAAGAATTGAAGTATGTCATTCTTGTTGCTAGCAGAAAACAATGGATAAAGAAAGCACTCCAAAATCATTATACAGTACTGTAATAGTTTGTAGCCCCCTGCTGGACAGTGTTGAATGTGTGAGTTTCAAGGTTGACCCCAAGAAGTCCGAAGTCAATATTATTTATTTATTTTATTTATTTATTTTGTTATTCTTATATGCCGCCCAACTCCCAAGGGACTCAGGGCGGCGTACAACAGGGAAAAATACAAGAATAATCAAAATACATGTAATTAAAAAGAAACAAATACAAATTTTTAAAAAAACAATATTAAAAACAACAACATCCATTCAACATCATACATACTTGGGGGGTAATCTCAGATGGATTAAGCCTTTATAATAGCCTTTATTTAGTTATTACTCATTAGCAGTTTTTAGCTGATTTAAAAGACAGAATACTTATCTTAAGAAGTGCATTTAACTGCTCTTTTAGGGAAAATATTCTTAAGAGACCCATTTAGTTATTCTAATATACAGTAATACTCTCTTTCCAACTCCATGGCTAAACTATCTTTTTTGTCTTTTTCTTACCAAATTCGATTCCCCATGACCACAGCTCCTACTTCAAGAGATAAGGAGTTTCCTGCTCATCCTTTACAGGGGAGTGGGGAGCCATAAACTGAAGACTATATATTTTCTAAAGACTCTGTTGTCTATGTTGCAAAAAGATTGGCATAGCAATGGTTAAAACAAATGATGCCCATGTCACATAAAGTGATTTGAAGCCACCTCATACTCTGGATGCATAGAAGTGAAAAACCTGTAAATGTGCTTCTGTCAATTTTAGACACCGTATTTTTCGGAGTATAAGACGCACCTTAGTTTTGGGGGAGGAAAACAAGGAAAAAAGGCCTCTGCCTCCAAGCAATTTGCCAAAAAGAAAACAGCAAACAGCAAACAGCACAGATGATATACACTGTTTGCTGTGAATTTCTGTGCATGTGTGCCTGACCCATAGAAATAGCAAAGAATCGGAGAAATGTACATTATGCCAGAAAGTTTTCTTAAATGTAGTCACACTAACTCCTCCCAATTATTTAAATAGATCTACTGCAAGGTAAGATTTAACTCTAATACTAAACAGGACACTGTTACATTTCAGACTATACTTGTACAGAGCTGTTAAAATTAATTAAAATTTCTGGAAGTATACATTATTCTCTATTATTTAAAAGAAGATACAATAGCACTGGACCTCTTTAGAGCAAGCATTTATTTTAAAAAGCTTCTTTATTTTGTTAAGTTGTCTAGAGGTCTCCAACCTTGGCAACTTTAAGACTTGTGGACTTCAACTCCCAGAATTCCACAGCCAGCAAAGCTAACAAAGCTGGCTGTGGAATTCTGGGAGTTGAAGTCCACAAGTCTTAAAATTGCCAAGGTTGGAGACCCCTGGCTAGTACAATAATAAAGCAGTCTTTAAAAAATAAGTCTAATAATTTGAACATTCTACAGACATTTATAGTTATTCACTTACCCCATTGCATCCAGCAGAAAATAAAAATCTGTGTCTCTCCCAGCTATTTGCCTCTTTGCAGCTAGTTTCACTTTCATTTTCCCATGTGGCAAATCAGCTGTAGGTCGGGAAGCTGCTACTGACTTGCTTGGCTTTACAGGCTCTTCCCTCTTTCCTGCAAGCAGGTAAATTGCTGGAAGACAGAGGCCAAAGGGTGGGGGTGGGTGGGTGGGTGGGGCTGCATTTGGTGTATAAGACGCACCCAAGTTTTCACCCTCTTTTTGGGGGTAAAAAGGTGCGTCTTATACTCCAAAAAATACGGTAGCTAGTAGCAACATAGGAAATGGATTTACAAGCACCTTCCAATCTTTGGGAAAGAGATAAGATTTAGTTGTAGTTACATTCTCTACATAGATGATTCAAGTCCTGTACCTCTAGGTAGGGGGGAGAAAAATCCTTGCTATGGACAAAAATGTTTGTGATTCAGAGAATAATACTGAGTTAGAGGAACTAGTGCTTTGACTCAGCATGAGGCAACTTCCTGTTTTACTTAGCCTTCCTGCAATTTTAAACAAATGTCTTCTTCCACCATCAATTTTTTTCAACATAATTTTGAAATTATTTTTTTCAAAAAAACCCATTTATGTTATGATATCTGCATCAATGATACTGATTAAGCTTTCTTTCACCTTTATCAACTATGCTACTGTGTTTTCATTACTTACATTCCTTTTCTACAGAGGAATTATTGAGTCTCATTCGTTCTTCTATAATTGTGTGGTTTGGTATAACAGGACAAGTACAGACTTCAACGGATAGTTAGGACTGCAGAAAAAAAGCTATTTATTTATTTATTTATTTCAGTGTTCTTCTATGCCGCCCTACTCCCTTGTCTTCCATTGAGGACCTGTATATTGCACATGTCAGATGGAGGGCTGAGAAATATCTACAGATCCTCACATCCTGGACATAAACTGTTTTAGCTCATCCCCTTGGGACCCCACTATAGGGTATTGCATGCCAAAACAACCAGACACAGTGTGCCATCCCTCCTGCCATCCCTCTGCTGAACACCTAATTCCCATAATACTGCCTTATGCCTAAGTGTATTTAGCCATGTATATTGCTGTATAACTATTATCCTTTTCATCTTTTCTACTACCTTCTCTTATTGGCATCATCATCATCATTACCTTATTACTCTGTTGTTTTGCATGTACACTGAAAGCTTATGCACCAGAGACAAAGTCTTTGTGTATCTAATCACATTTGGCCAAATATTCTATTTTATTCTATTCTATTTCCTGGTATTTACTAAAGTCAACAAGATCCACAGAAAATTGGCTTGGTTTCATCCAGGTAGGTGTCCTTCTCTGGTTCATCTTCTCTGCCATCTGTTGTTGCAAAGATTATCAGAAAGACACCTTTCTTACAGCATCCAAATTTAGTTGAAGGGCAGCACAAATTATGATCAGTGTTAAAACACGTGGGTGTGCTTCACCTCACCATCACCAACTCTACCACCACAGAAAGACAAAAGACATGATTTGTGAATGGTGGGAATGTATTAGGTGAAGCTAAGGAAGATTCCAGAGTGATAATTAAAGCATCTGGGGATGCCTATGTAATTTCTGCCTAAAGTATCTGCATAATAAGCTTAATTTGACTATAATTTAGAATGTCTTCCACAGTCATCAATCTAACTATTGTGGGGCTGAAGTAATAGTAATCAGAATGGGCATTATACCACCTTTTGAAAATATTGTTTTATTATATCATAAAATACATGGTACAGTGATATTTATACAGTGTTAACTAGAAATTATTAATACAGGTAGTCCTCAACTTACAAGAGTTTAGTGACTGTTCTAAGTTACAACGGCACTGGAAAAAGTGACTTATGGCCGTTTTTCATACAACCGTTGTGGTAACCCCTTGGTCACGTGATCAAAATTCAGACACTTGACATCTGACTCATATTTATGATGGTTGCAGTGTCCTGGGGTCATGTGAACACCTTTTGCAACCTTCTGACAAGCAGAGTCAATGGGGAGGCCAGATTCACTTAACAGCCATGTTACTAACTTTCCACCTGTAGTGATTCACTTAACAACTGTGGCAAAAAAGGTTATTAACTGAGGCAAAACTCACGTAACAAATTTCTCATTTAGCAACAGAAATTTTGGGCTCAATTGTGGTCATAAGTCAAGGACTTCCTGTACTGGTATTATATCATCTTTATAGGGTGCCTGGATACTGTAGAAGACTATTAGTGGGAAATGGCCTCTGAATGCACCTGAAATTTAGCTACTTTTTTAATTCTGTCAGTTGGAGAGTTCTGTGTAACTTCTACTCAAGTATTGATAGAATACTTGTTATCCTCAAACGTGCAGAATAACCAATGGTGGGATTCAATTTTTTCCACTACCGGTTCTGTGGGCGTGGCTTGGTGGGCAGGGGAAGGATACTGTAAAATCTCCATTTCTTCCCCACTCCAGGGGAAGGATACTGCAAAATTCCCATTTCCTCCCCACTCCAGGGGAAGGATACTGCAAAATTCCCATTTCCTCCCGATCAGCTAGGACTCGGGAGGTAGAGAATATATGGGGCGGGGCCAGTCAGAGGTGGTATTTACCGGTTCTCCAAACTTCTCAAAATTTCCACTACCAGTTCTTCAAACTACTCAAAATTTCCGCTACTGGTTCTCCAGAACTGGTCAGAACCTGTTGAAACCCACCTCCTGAGGATAACCATAAAGTGGATGGCATAAGCTCATTGGACAAATGAGTTCAACAACATGTTTTGTGAAATTTTCCTTGTTGCTTTGATGCTGTTTATGTGCTTTGCATGGGAGTTGTGCTTCAACAGCATTGGAATTGGCTGTCCTAACAACAATAAGGCATTATTTACTGTGGTAATTCTTCCTTAAATTAGCTTCCTTAGACTCATTCTGCTTCTGATTTATAACGCTACACCAGCACAGCTTGTGCTACAATTAAAGGGCAAAATTATGTAGTTTGATTTATCCAGGGACGCCCCACTGTGAAAGCTAATTTCTGGAAATTGTCTAAATCAAGTAAAGCTTCAAGATAGTTGAATAAAATAAAATAGCTGTAAATTCATGTATACAATTTATTGTAATGTTAGCCAGACTGAAGTATCCCACAAAAAATATTTTTACCAAATAACCCAATTGTTTTTATCTTTGTAGAACAAGGTTTTCAGCTCTTGCTGGATATGTTCCTAGAGGTTTCATTGCATGATGTAATGGCTCTGGATTTCATGCATTCCTGGAGAATCTGTAGTTTCACTGGCTTTGGAAAACAAAGACAGGAAGAAAATTAACTCAGCCAAAAATATCACTGATTTCTTTTTAGCTGGAACAATTCCCTATGATGTTTACCCCCAGGTATTTGCTGTGCAGATGTATCTTCAATTCTTTCAAGTTTCAAGGTAGTGTAGAATAATTTTGAAGCTTCAGTGAATCAGCAAAGTGGTACTTAATTTATCAGTGGTGGTGGACACAACTATGACAATGTGCACTCTCTGACCTTAATGCTATTAAAGTCTTCATTTCCTAATGAGAGAAGATTGCAGGACAAACCTTTCACAAAATTAGTGCACTGGTAGAAAAGAGTTCTGGGGATACCCATAAGCCTTCTAAAATAATGCCCAAACTTATGGTTGAAGAAAAACACAGACTCATTTTTCACAATGACAGATTGTCTACGGGGTCCATAAAAATACTGCAGATCATCACTTGGTCAGAGGCTGATCAAATTCTCTCATCCACCGAATCAGCCATTATTCAGTGGATGAGAGGGGCGGGTTGTGATTTTCTTCGCTGCCGGTTCACTTCCTGACACGCTGTGCATGCATGCGCGCTTTGCACGTGCATGCGCAGTGCTAAAACCCCAGCTTATGTGCATGCGCAGAAGCAAAATACAGCTTTGCGCATGCGCAGAAGCAAAAAACAAAATGGCGGCACCTATGGCGCCAAGCTAGTTCAGGGGCGTGGCAGGCCTGGGTCGCTGCCGGTTCCAGCGACCCAGGCTGCCAAGTTACTACCGGTTCCATAGAACCGGTCCGAACCAGGAGGAACCCACCTCTGGTGCATTAGTTGTCATCTACCCTTAGCAGCAGCATACAACATGCAGGACCAAATCCCTGCTGCACACTAGCACCTTCAATAGCAAAGCCACAGTGGTAGCCTGGTAGACCTTGAATGAGGTGGTCTTGGAAAGATTAAGGAGAATATTAAAACTTAGGGAACTGAAATAAGGTTAAAATGTAGTTATCAGGAGAAAACAAACACTTTTAATGGAGTGTTGGAATACATGCTTTACCTTAAAATAATCCAGTCTGATCATTCTCTTATTTTTTTATCATTCAGAAAAATGAATTTAAGCTCAACTGATCCTCTTAATAAAAATTTGTTCTCTGGCACCAGATTAAGCACAAGTCAAGACTTGACTAACAAGGACCAATTAGGCCAATTAATGTTTTTATTATCAATTAAAATATTCATTAGCCTAATTGCAGTCAGATTGTTCACACAGTTAGGCAACCAACAGCAAACAAATGTAGATTCTGTTGATTCTGAAATGTGTATTTTTGCCTCAGAATGAATAAATCTTCAGTTCAAATTTTCTGTGTTAATCTACTCATCACCTAGTAGGAAAAAGACCTATTCACTGGCATGAAGAACAGTTTTATTCTGAAATCACCTGCCTGAGAACAAAGGTCTCTACAGCTCTGATTTGTAGAGTTAGAGTTAGTCTAAAATATATGACAGTGAATACCCAGTTTTCCTCAAAGAGCTGAGATTATCTGAGATCTCTAAATTATAACAGCTGGTATTGTTGAAGTTCATTATCCCAATTTGCTGAAAATTCCACTTTCTTAATTCTTCATAACTTGTGCTACGAATGTGCAGACTGAGTTACATGGAATAGCAGCCCCTTTCAAAATCTTATGGGGAAGGTATGGACTCTTGCTCCTACATAGGAGATGTAAGTATATTCAGTAACTCCTGTGAACCATTTGTCATAGGTGAAACCAGGAGGACATAAAGGCAATCTGAACTAACCATCAAGCCCACTAAAGGTTAACTTGCCTGGACTTAAGTGCAAATTTGATGCAAGGACTGTATTATGGGAAAGTACCAAATCTGAATATCTCCAATTGCTTTATTTTTTTCTTTTCATAATTGATTTATTTACAGGCCTTTTTATTCCACCAATTCCCAATGTCATTCAATGATTTATAATAAAAATGTGAAATAATGTTAAAACCGTGAATGTTCAAAATGAAGTCACATCTTCACCAAATCAATAACCTGCACAAATGCACACATTAAGGACTTTAAATAAAAGTAACACAGGATTTATTCCCTCTACTCAGCAAGGAGTACATTCCAGAAACCTGGGGTGCCTAGAGAGAATGCTGAACAGCCGCAAGACAAACTTGCAGTAACCTCTAACATATCATCTGATGACCCCTGATAAATGGAGAGGATCATTCAGAAACAGACATTATCTCAGATAACTTGGATGCATGACATACCACATTTTAAAGAAAAGTGGACAACCTACTCCATGGGTCATTGTTCCAAAGATTATTCTTTACTCAAACAAAAAAATAGAAATAGCATGCTTCCGCGCATGCGCAGGAAGCAAAATTGCACGAGGGGACACACATGCATAGCGAGCGTGCGTGCACATGAAATAAGATGCACGCACAACGCACCGGTAGGCAGGTAAGAGGAACCCGCCCCTGTTCCCAAACCTGCATTTCCTATGATCTGTTGTACCTCCATTCTAATAGTAAAACACACCTCCAGCTGTTGTATTTAGACCAAGGAGAGTCAAAAAGGAAATAGGTTGGACCCAATCAGTGCTAACTCAAGTTAAGTGGTGGTCTCTCCCTTTCAGGAGTTAAAATGAAGATGATGCTCTGCTCCATGCTGGTCTTGACAGGCAAGCAGCTTCACAATAGGTATATCTGACGCAGACACAGCATTTTATCCCGGCCATGCCATCACCTTTAATTGCAGTTAATTGTAATAATACCGTGTGATGTATCTCGTACAAGACGTTTGTGGCCTAAGATGTCAGGCCATCTTCCTCCCTTGGTTCAACACCAGATGAAAATATTTCTGTCTGAACAGATGTTTGTATTTCATGGTCTTGTTTTTGCTATTGTCAGCATTACGGGTGTTTGTGATTGTGTGTTAATCCTGGTGCTGTTTTCAGTTTGTTGGAATTTTAATCATGGAAAACTGTTAAATCAGTTTTTATAGCCTTCCCTTCCTTGCCAGGGGTGGGGGTGTTGGGAATAGCAGAGTTCTTTTTTTTTTTTTTGGTATACTATACAGTAGTCGAGTTCATTTAGTGACCGAAGTTACAACGGCACTGAAAAAGTGACATGACCATTTTTCACACTTATGACCATTGCATCATCCCCATGGTCACATGATGAAAATTCAGGCGCTTGCCAACTGAGTCATATTTATGATGGTTGCAGTGTCCCAGGGTCATGTGATCACCTTTTGCGACCTTCTGATAAAACAAAGTCAATGGGGAAGCCACATTCACTTAACAATCATGTTACTAGATTAAAAACTCCAGTAATTCACTTGACAACTGCGGCAAGAAAGATCGTAAAATGGGGCAAAACTTGGGACATTAACAAATGTCTCACTTAGCAACAGAAATTTTGGGCTCAATTATGGTGGTAAGTCGAGGACTTTCTGTAGTGCCAAGCTTCAGCTAACTGTCAGTAGTAAGGACATCCCATTGGGCAGTTCTAGTCACGGCAGCTTTTGCCAGCACCTACCTGTTTGGCGAGAACTAGCTACCTTAGTCTTTTGCATTTTTATTTATCATGATACAAGATCTTATGAATTACACTGTACTTCAGCAGATGTATGAAATAAGCTCCTGAGAGAAGAACATTTTATATACACAAAGTTGTTGGAAATGTGGAGGGGGAGGAAACTGATGTGGTGAGGAGACTGGTGAGTGACTGAGAGATAGAAGTATTCATAGTATTTATAGTTAAAAAACCAAAAAACAAAATTTATCTCCAGGGCAGCCTCTATGTCACTTTAGTGCAATCAATAACCAAACTTTCTGCGGCATCTAAAAAACAATTGTATCTGTCTCTGACATTTGTTTTTGCTGCAACAGATGCTTCTCTTTCAACCATATGAAAGCTCTCCTTCTGGTCATGTAACGAGGGGAGAACAGAACAGAAACTGTATTTTGGTCACCGACCAATAAAAATACATTCTATAAAACATGGGTCTCCAGCCTTGGCAACTTTAAGACTTGTGGACTTCAACAAAAATAAAGTTATCTTGGTTGTTTAAGAGATAATGCAAAAAAAATCATCAGAGTGCCCTGGAACTTTTGAATAAAAAGAGGGTAATCAGTGAGTGACAAATGTCTCTGTAGAATGACATTACGTACAAAAGAAAATGGGCTGTAATTTCTATAGCACCTGAGTCACAGGGGCAATACTGGATTTCATATGGGGTTTTCCTAAATTTCCCTTCCAAAACAGCTGAGGAGAGAGCATTAAATCCAGCTAAATATAAGGCTCTCCTGAATCTGGAGACCATAATATGATATAAATATGTATCTGGTATAGGCACTAGGATTTGGTTATTAATACTCATAATGTATATAAACATGCTGTACTGGAACCTGATCACACAATACTAGCATTTTAATTATACAATCACATAATTTTTACTGATCCAGCTTTTTTAGAAACCTTTATGGTTCCTCCAGTGAAGCCATCCTAATCTTAGGATCAGATCAAGCTAGATCAAATTAAAGCAGAGGATCTTACGATACAGAAGGCCGAACAGAAACTGCTGCCTTTTCTCATAATATGATGGTTAAGTATACGAAAATTCATGTAAAACTTAGTATCAGCCCTGGTACTCAGGTGCCATAGAAACCACAGCCCATGTACTTTTGTACTGTCAGTTCTACAGGATATTTGCCACCAGTGATTACCTCCTTTTTATTTAAATTTCCAGGGCACTCTGATAATTATTATTTGTATTATCTGTTAAACAATGAAGATAAATTTATTTCACTAAAAGTAGCAAAATATCGCAATGTTGTGTGTAAGCTTCCCTCACAAATGGTTGCTGACAATTACTGATGTTAAGGGATAATTTTGGTTTGTCTATGGAGATTCTCAGTTATCCAGGTCATGGTTGTAACCCAAAGGTGCTTTTTCAAGAGGCAACTGGACTTTCTGGTTTTTCTTTGAAGACGTTTCGCTTCTCATCCAAGAAGCTTCTTCAGCTCTGAAGCACCACATTTCCTTCTTGAAAAAGCACCTTTGGGATAATTTTGGTTTGTTTTACATAATTTATTTTTATCGGTCAAAGACGGAAATAAAAGTTTCTGCTCTGTTCATGTGGGGAGCTCTCCTCTATTCCTGTTGCCTGGAGGGCCCGATCCTCCTCCTCCGGGGAAGGCAGAGAAGACAGGATCGCGAGTGCGACGAGCCCTCTCCACGCAAGCGGCTGCAGATGGGGGCCTCCGTTCACCCGTACCCGTCCGTCGCCGACCAGCTCAGCTCTCTTGTTCACCCTTTTCCGCCTCGCTTCGCCTCCTTCCCCGGTATCCTCGCCCGAATTTACTTGAATTTCCCTCTCTCTCTCTTCCTTCGGCCTCTACGCCCCTTATCCTACCGCCAAGTCTCCGCAAGGGTCTCCCTCCGTCCATCGGAGCTCCCCACGCACCCGTAAAAAGCGATGCAGTGCAGCGCAAGGCAATGCGGTTGTGGCGCGTGCTCCGAGGCGTCGCTGCAATTCCCCTCGGCAAACGCTGGGAGGCTCTGCGCACGCGGAGCCCTTGGGGACCCGGGCAAGAAGGAGGAGGAGCGCGAGACGGGCTTTCAGAGCGCCTCCTCTGTTGGTCGCTTCGGGCGAACCGGGCTGTCCCTGCTCTAAAGCAGAGCGCGCAGCACAGTGCGGAGTTTTGCAGCGAGGTTGTTCCGCACACGGCGCGAGCGAGTCCCGTTGGGTTCAAGAGGGCTTAATCCCAGGTAAGGCTGCATAGAATGGCAGCTTGCGCCTTCCCTTTCCCGGCTGCCATCCTCTGCATGCTCACCCGGGGCAAATGAAGGGACGTCTTTTGAACCCAACGCTTCATGCCACGAATCCCAGGTCGGACTCCTCGATTTAGCTCTCGCTGGTTCCTCCTCCACACCCTTTCTTTCCTCCGAGGGTGCCTCAGAATGACCGCTACGGCAGCGGAGCCGCTTCGCAAGTCGTGAATGCAAGTTCTCCGCTTTGCAGCGCCACTCCCCCTATCGCCGCCGCCGCAACCCGGGGCGAATGGGCGGGTGTCAGAGCGTCTGGCTTGTTGGCTGCTACTCCGAGCATCACACGTAGCCGAAGTGGCAGCGCGGGGGCTCCTCGTTGCCTCCTTCCTCCAGCCGCGGCTCCGACTCAGCCAATGGCAGCGCCGCGCAAGGCACCCGAGCTGTTTATCCAATCTCGGCGCTCCTTTTCCTCCTCCCCCGCCCACCCGTCTCCCCTGTGAGCCCCGCGAGCATCCTCCTTCGCCCAGCCAGGCTGAGGGGAGACGGCAGCGGCGAGTCCGGCGGCCAAGCGGCTCTGGCGCCTCTCCCTCCAGGCGTCGCGCGCTGCCTGCCGCAGCCCTGGCTCGGAGCGCTCTCCCGCACCTGAGCGTAGTGATGAGGACCTCCACCCGGCCCCGGGAGGGCCGCCTTGGGGACTCGCCGTGACGGGAATTCCGCTCCACAGCGCGGCCACGCTCCCGCTTTCTCCTTCGGTGCGCAGGCTGCTGCTGCTGCGGTGGCGGCGGCTGTTCCTTCTCCGCTCGCCACCGCTCCCTCCTCCTGGAGGAGCCTCGCTGGGCGGAAGGATGGGCTGCATCGGCTCCCGGACAGTAGGTAAGGAGGGGCGTGGATGAGACGAGATGGAGGTTGCCGCAGTTTCCCTTTCGGGCTCAGGTAGGCGTAGATCTGGCCGCCCTTTCGGTCCTGGAAGCTGGGCAGGGCACGGCCTGATGCGGTGAAGCGCACAAGACGTGCGGCGGTCCAGGCGGAGCGCGCGTCCTTGTCTCGGTTTTCGGCAGAGAGCGAGTTCTGCGCCAGGACCGCGGAGAGGGGGACCCCCTGCCCTTGGAAGGCGCTGCCCGTCCCTTCCTGGCAGCCCCCCCTGGATGTGGCTTTTTACCCTCGCTCTGCCGTCTCTGCCCCCTGGAGGGAATTTCTTAGCTGAGTGATTGGCAGCGAGAGGTTTTCCCGGAAGCCCACAATGCGCTTTTTGTGGGATGGTTGGCAGAGAAGGTGTGTGTGGATATGCTTCCACCTGACAGCTTCCACCACAGGGATGTCCTTACTGGCATGGGGGTGGTAGGGGTGGAGAGGTGGAGGGAGTTGTTAATTTTCTATCTTCCTCATTACAATTAGTATCATCAGAATCTATCTCTCTGCAGTGATAGCTGCACGTCCCTCTCTCCCTCCCTCCTTTGTAGTTGCTGCCCACGCCTCAGCAGAGAACAGCCACTGGATCCCTCCTACAAGAGAGAGCTGTGCCAGATCCATAGTTTCTTTGCGTCTCCTTTCCTCTAAACCAATGTTTCCCAACCTTTTTTTGGCCATGCCCCACCTAAGCATCTCTAAAATCCTAATGCCCCCCCATATAATTCTTACTATTCAAAAAGTGAACTCCTACTCACGCTGAGGAATCCTAAAAGGCCATTAACTTGGTTTAAACAAGGTTCCAATTGCCGCCATTAAAAATCAAATTGCCCCCCTGTGGGGCATGGGCCCCACATTGGGAATCACTGATTCAAAGCCTACTGGGACCAGTCCATCCCTACCCAGTCCAGTTTGTGGCCCCAAGTTTCGCTTTGCAGAAAATTGCAAAATAAAATGCTTTTCACAGCATCCATTGACAACTGTAACTGCGCAGGAAATATATCAGAGTGGGTAGGTTTGGGGTGCCCTGATACATAGCCTTAATCAGGTTAATCTTGATCCACCAGGAATTTTACTTAAGCAATAATCAAAAGAAATTGACAATCCCATTTAAGGAGACTTGTTGTGTAGATTTCCCCAGTAGATTGAACTCCCTGTCATCAGGGTGTAATTTTGGTGTTTTGTGCCATTGGCACAGATACATTTTGAATAAACTACCTTCCATACTATGCCAGCTAATTACCTTTCTATCTATTATTTTATATTTCTTTTTTTCCAGTTCTCTAGGGCTCATGAATCATTACAGAGTGTCTGGGCATCCTATTTTAGCTTTGTAACTCAGAGACTGCAGTTGTTGCATTTATTAAGGAGTAATCCCGTAAAATATTGTCCGCTCAGAGTAAATATACTGAGGATCATACTGCAAGATTCAGCAATCTTTTATTAATGTTGAACTTTATGACCTGGCTGAATTTGAACTTGGCATTTGCAAATTGGTCCAACTACCAATCCGTTTTTCTCCTCTGCCAATTCATATTTTTCTCTTTCCCTGTCCCTCAAGCACTGACAATTTAGAAAGTGCAGCAGTAATCAGAATAGGAACTGTGATTAAGGGAAATTAAATATAGGGATCTATCTAGAAGCTGAGGAGTCCAAGCCATATGGACTAAACTGGATGTGACACGAGAGATTTGGGAATAAACAATGCACTCTCGCTCCCTCCCTCCCTCCCTCCCTCCCTCTGTCTCACATGCACACATACACACTGCTCACGTCTAAGTATGCATGTTTTCCCTGAAGAAGAAAAGAGTTTGAGGCCACATTGCTTATTATTGGGTAAGAGCGTAGATTGTTTGATTGAAGGAAAAGTGTTTAAAAACTTTCCATTTCTAGCCTGTGACTGCTTTTCTCAAATTTTAAAAAGGTGATAAAATGATCATGGTTTAAAACTGTTCACAAATTACTATTATCAAGTCTACTTTTGCACTATATTGTAAACAGACTACTGACACTAAAGGTTCAATCCAAAGACATTGAAATTAGTGAGAGTTGTTTCTTTGAATTCAGTGAAATATGGATTGCATCCTTGCATTGGGTTTAATTGTGGGGGGGTTTTCCTCCCAGTTGTATCTGTCTCAGTGTTCTGCATGTATTCTGCCATTATATACTAATGTTGAAAATCTTGTTTGTGGAGGCTCAAATTCTCAGAGATTTGGGTATACCAGGAGAAAAACAGTGATTATACATAGAAATTACCTAATACAAGTTGTATGGAATTTCCTGGTTCATTAATGCATGGGTGCCAGTTTAGGAAATAAGATTTTGAAGTATTAAGCATATGTAAAACAGCCAAATTATAAAGGATTGCACTTTAGAGATAAATGCATTTTGAATAACATTTTAAGGTGCACCACCAGATTTTAAGAAAGATTATTGCACATCTTGCCCATTGGCATCTTACCTACAGTATTAGCATGCAATGCTGCTGCTCTTCATTGGTTTTTGATGGATCTGATGAAATGTAGTCTTGTGTGAAAACTGATTCAGCCATACATTTGTTTAAAGTGTCATAGAGATCCTTACTGATTTTGTTAAAATATCTATTAGCAATTTTTTTCTACAAATAGAAACTGTTGAATGGATGGACAGTAAAATACTGTAGAATAAAAGTTGCATAATATTGTTGAATGGATTAGATGAAAGGGAGAGAGAGAGAGAGAGAGAGAGAGAGAGAGAGAGAGAGAGAGAGAGAGAGAGAGAGAGATTTTTAGGCTGTACTATTTTATGGTAAAATGTATTGCTCAGTGTTGGTTTTAATTGGAATAACTTATAAGACCAGTAAAATAAATAACATAAAAATAAAGTTAACTTTTCTTATTATAAAATGCATAAGGATATGGTAATCTCTTTCAGAGAGAGATATTTACAATAGAATCTTTCACTTTCTATTTAAAGGTAGATTGCATAGAATTTAGTGGGACTTACTTCCATGTAAGTGTGCTTAGAATAATTCTTTGCTATACCCACTACAGAGGTGCAACACCTTATGGGTGTGAGAAATAAAAGAGCTGGACTAGGGAAATGCCAAAAACCATGGAAATCTTAAGTATACTTAGCAATTCCTACCTCCAAAGCTAACTTCAGTGAGAAGAACAGTCACTAAAATAAAATGCCATTTAGCTAATCTGACATTTGGCAGCTCAGGAAAGATCTGCTCAGTTGTTTATCACAAGGGTATCTAAGCTCTTCAGATCATTGACTCCTTCATGAAATTTCAGATTGCTCATTGCCGCCGCCCCAAAACATTTATTATATGAAAATAGTGTAATAAATACTACTTTAACTTATAATACTACAAATAATAATAAAATAATAATATTCATTCCTTAGATAGCCCCATAGGCATCAATATTGACCATTTTGGAAAACTCTAATCTATCAAATCCTCAAGAACAGTTAGTCAATAATAGGCTGCTCTCTCTCTCTCTCTCTCTCTCTCTCTCTCTCTCTCTCTCTCTCTCTCTCTCTCTCTCTCTCTCTCTCTCTATCTATCTATCTATCTATACACACCCACATACATACAGAAAGAAGATAATCACAAGAATTTAATATTTATACATTAAAATACTATTTTTATTAAACTTTTATAAAAACTTTTGTTTTTATTCCAGGCTATTTAGGCTGATGTATATAGTCTTTTCCCCTACAATTCTCTATTCATTTTATAATCTACACTTAATATCCTGCTTTTGTTTGCAGCTCCCTGCAGTTACAGATCACAAAAATCTAATAAATAAAGAAATAATAAATCTTACTTGCTGACAAAATTTCCTATATATTCCTGACTGTTGCTCTAATTCTTACTTCTGCAATCCAAATTCTGTAATTCTGCAATCAAAAATGCTGTAATTCTATAAAGTAAGCTGTCACCTGAATAGCAATAATACTTAGAATACTTAACTGAATTGGAGATGTATAAACACCACAATAAGCAACCAGTGTACAGATCAGTACTCAAATTTATCATTTGGATAGAATCCCAGCCTCTGGAATATGATCCTTGTTTACTCTCTTTTGAACAACTGTTGTAAGTGTTGGCTCAAATTATGCCTTTGTATTTGCCGTAACTGTGGTAGGCTAGCAAGTGTTAAAAACATCACGGTATAAGAACATCAGTTAATAACAAAACAAGTCAAGGTTATGAAAATGCAGACCTCATGTGTTTTCAACAGGCTTAGATATCATTGTGGCTTACAGCCTAAGGGAAGAAGCAGGGCGGCCTTAAAGGCGAAAAGAGTTGGAGCTAACCAAAGGGGGGGGGGAGGCACTATTCTATGGGCAGGTGTTGTGATAGAGAAGGCATGACTCTCATATCCCATTAGATAACATTGATGCCACCCAGAGCATGCTTTATTGGATCTTGTAATATAGACATATTGTATATAATTAGAGTTAGGTGGCTCTGAAATGTCCAGGGCCTGTGCTATATAGGACTTTATAGGTGATCAAAAGTACCTTTTTGAATTAATGTTTTGCAAAGTTTATTTAGAAAGGTCTACAATATATACAGGGCCACTAAATTACAAATGCTAGGTCTTTTGGAACTGATGCTTTCATTGAATTCTGCCACTGAATTTATTACCAAAGTGTATTAAGAAGTAGGATGCTACCCAAGTGTTTTTCATCCAGGTGGTATTCCCTCATCTGGATATATAAACATTTAGGCTAAGTGTTTTGATGTATTCCAAATTGTGAGAAAACTAGTCTAATTATTTATTTTAAATGCTCAAAATTATGTCATCCATTTCTAATAGTGTCTTGCACAAACAGGAAAAAAAAACTTTTTTCTAGGATTTTTTTTTAAATGTATCAAACTGAAATAGGAACATATGTAATGTATGGGAAACGAAATGCAACCTGTTTGAACCAAAGATGCAAGTAGAACAACAGAATTAGTGATAAGCAATGATGGCTCTAATATTTATTTATTTATTTATTGTATTGAGATACCGCTACAATCCACATGGAAGTGGCAGGGCCCATATGAATAGAAAAAGGCTAAGCAGCGCAATGCAGAGTGAACATTTAATAAAAACATAAATTCCCATTAGCAACAGTTCCTAATGGGTACTGTTATGACAATATTCTACTGTATTGAATAAAGTTTGTGGTGAAAAGTCCTCGCTACAGATATTCCTTGTTTAACAGACACAACTGGGACTGTCAATTCATTCGTTAAGTGAATTTATTCAGTTGCTAAGTGAAACCGTGCTGATGATTTTCCTTCAGATTTCCTTTGCTATACCACCAGTGAAGGGCATAAATGTGAGGATTGTTAACAAAGTTACTTTTTCATCACCGTAGTAACTGAATGTTTGCTAAATAATGCAGTTGCTAAACAAGGACAACATGTATTGCATTGAAGAACTGTTCAATTTTTAGAGCAGGAATTTCAGGGAAAACCATTTGTGTGAGACTCTTAAGTTGTTATTGTATTTTTAATTTTACTGACCACACTAAACTTCAACTTTCTGAAAATATTTGCTTGTTTCCATGCCAAATTACTTTCTACCTTGCTATGGAGAGTTCAGATTATTTCCTTGCAACGTTTTCAAAATATCCCACAAGATCTCAGTTGCCTAGTATACAATCTATTAATTTATTTTACCCAATATACTCCACTTCTATCTCTTGTATGTGAAGATCACCCACACATTATCCTAAAATAACAAAGAGCAACCCAATAACACCCACACTTAATTGGCTAAGTTTTCACTGAAGTACTCTGTGTTATCTATGTAGACATTTTAAAGACAAATTAGGACTAGATATCTGAGGAAGAAAATATTGTAATAATTATATTTATGCACTTCTAAGGAGAAATATGTTTGTGAATTCTTCAGTCTGTTGCTGTTCATTAGCCATGATGGCAGGCATGGCTAAAAGGCAGGAGATGACATAAGCAAATGATGGATGCTGATTTAGTAAGCAATAGTAAAGAAATCCCATATTAAATGCTCACTTTAGCTATAAGATCCAATTTAATCTCCACACCAACAGTGTGAAAATTACTGTGGTGACATAAGTTAGAGTAGTGTTTCTCAAACTTGGCAACTTTAAGGTATGTGTCTTCAACTCCTAGAATTCTGGCTGGAGAATTCTGGGAATTGAAGTCCACACATCTTAATATGTTGCCACATATAAAAGTTGCCAGGGTTGAAAAACAGTGGCTTAAAAAATGGTGATCCCTGCACTTACCGAAGTTTATAGGCCCAAGCCTGTATCATTTTTCTCCCAGTTTCTTTCCCCAAATTGGTCAGTCATATTCTATGCATTTGTACACATTCACATGAAACATTATACTTCACATACTTCATGCTGTTCTCTTAGAGGACTAATTTTTGTTTGTTCAGTGGGGGAAGAATTAAATCTGCCCATTGATGAATTTCTAAAATGCCTATCAAGTCGGGATTTAAAGACCTTTGACCAAAGTGAATGCATCTCTGCCAGAATGCTCTTGGTTTGTCATTTTTATTATCAAAGTATCTAAAAGTTAGTATTTAGAAGTTCAGGTTGTTAAATTTGAGGTTGAAAACACAGTGCAAGAACTGTCAATTCATAAGGGAGTGAGATGGTGCTTCAACTGATCTGATGCAATACGTGCATACTGTACAATTTTTCCTTAGAATAATGTTTCTCAGCCACAACAACTTTAAGATTTATGGACTTCAGTTCCCAGAATTCCCTACCAGCTGAATTCTGGGAGTTGAAGTCTAAACATCTTAAAATACTAAGATTGGAAAACATTGGCATAAAGGCAAGAACCTCTATTCATTTACAGCTGTCATCTTGTATTACAGGTTTTAAAATAGGACATAATATACATATGCAAAAGGACATAAATACACAAGGAAAAGTAGCATATCACTGATATAAAATAAAATATATAAAAAGAAGGTTCATTAATCAAGATTTGTTTTAGAAATGGTGTGGATAGTTGATAATAAACATCAATAGTTGGGCTGAGTTCAGACGCTACCATGATGCAGCATTCTTTTGTTATGCTGTTAATTCAGCCAAGGCTGCAGACCTTTGCACACTTGGGAATCACCTACTGAACTGAGTAAACCTGTGTAACTTATTAGAATGCCTAAGTTTTTCCAAGCCATTTCATTTCAGCTCTGAGCTTTGTGTGTCAGTCCGGGAGCAGTTAACACATGCATGAAATAAAATGTCCATATTTATCAGTAACATTATTTTACAGAAAAGCATACTGTATATTATGGTATTAACATTAAAAGTCACAAGAAATGTGTTAAACAGCATTTTCAAGAAATCAGATTTTTCTTTTGGTAGAGTATAAAAATCAGCTTTGCTTCCAGTCACAGCAATGAATTTGATAAGATTTCCTTTTCTCTAAGAGTAAAACCTGTCAATTCTCTCAACATATTCTATAATAAACCCATCTTCTACTTCATATTTGTGATTCATATTCAATTCTTTCTTTTCAGTGATACACACATTTACGTGCATAGGCATAGTAGCTTTTGCTTGGGTTTCTAACATGTCAAGAAATAATCACTTTTCAAATTTTATCTTCTGGTTTTTGATCCAAAGATCCTGCCATCCTATCAGAAGGTACTTCCACCCACAGGATGTCACGCATGCTGCTGAATTTCAGCAATTAGGAGGCAGGGGTATGAACTGAAAAGACAGGACGGTGGACCGGCTGCCCTGAATTTTTTATTTTTAAGAATTGCCACCTCCTGCATGGAATTACAAGAACGTTTACTTGTGCTCTGAAGACCTTCTCTGTTCTCCCCTAATCTTTTCACATTCAGCACAGAGAACAAAGTTTACCTAGTGGTTAGTAGCACTGAGTCTTCAGAATAATATACTGTGTTGTTGTCTGTTCTTGCAAAATTCCATTTGCATAGGCATTTGAGCCTGTTTTAAAACAGTTTTAGGTTGTCTGAGTATGCAGTTCTTTTTTAGCTTTTCATTTCTTATTCCCCCATAGACTTGGGGTGGGGGGATTACTTGAAGGAAATATGTTCTGTTTGATTTAATTAGTTCTTCCAAGTAAGAGTATATTTAAAACAGATATAACTTCATAATTATTTTCATATATTTTGACTGTCATTAGAAATATATGAGAGAGGGAGGGGGGAGGGAGGGGGAGGGAGGGAGGGGGAGAGAGAGAGAGAGAGAGAGAGAGAGAGAGAGAGAGAGAGAGAGAGAGAGAGAGAGAGAGAGAGAGAGAGAGAGAGAGAGATCTGGGTGGCTCTTGCTCAGATAATGTTTAGGAATCTCTTAAGGACCTGTTTTTTCCCCTCAGGTTTTAGGGCAGAATGAAGGTTGCAACTCTGATGCATGGAGTTTTTGTTTTAGTGTTTTTGTTTTGTTTCTTGTTTTCTTGTTTTGCTGTTTTTGGTGTCACTTGTTATTTAATTTTGTCTTTTATATATTATCGACTTACAACCATTTCTTTAGTGACCATCTGAAGTTACAATGGCACTAAAAAAAATGACTATGACTGTTTTTCACACTTTGACTGTTGCAGCATCTCCATGGTCATGTGATCAAAATTTAGGCACCTGGCAACTGGCATGTATGTATGACAGTTGCACTGTCCCAGGATCACATGATCACCATTTGTAACTTTTCTAGCCAGCCTCCAACAAGCAAAGTAAATGGGGAAAGGCAACCACAAGATTCACTTAACAACTGCAGTGATTCACTTATCAACTGTGGCAAAAAAGGTTGTAAAATGAGGCAGTACTTAATTAACAATTGTCTCACTTAGCAACAGAAATTTTAGGCTCAGTTGTGGTGGCAAGTCAAGGACTACATGTAATAATGATAATGATGATAACAATGACAATAATAATACATCAAAAACATCTGCCAGAATATCCCACCTTTATATGAACAATCTGAAGCTGTATGGAAAAACACCATCTGAAATAGGATCGCTGCTTAACACTATCCGTATATATAGCCAAGATATTATTTTATTTATTTATTTATTTATTTGTCAACATGTGTACAAGATAAACAGGTATGATACCGTGTTTCCCTGAAAATAAGACAGGGGCTTATATTTTTTTGACCCCCCAAAAATGCCCCTGGCCTTATTTTCGGGGGGTGGCTTATTATTTTTGGGGTGCAGGCGGGGCGGGGCACAAGACGCACCACTTACTGGAGTTTGCCAGCTCCGTGGTCTCTCGGCTAGTCTCTTTAGGGAAAAAAACTTGCAAACAGACAAGCCGAGAGACCATGGAGCTGCAAAACTCCAGTAAGTGGTGCGTCTCTCTTGGCGGGACAAGGCGGGATGGGCGTCCTACCAGCCACTTGTCCCGGTACCTCGGTCGCGTTCTTATGGTGTTCTCTCCAGGGCAGCTCATTCTAAAAGAGAACGCCTCGCGAGTTCAAGAAGTTCTCTTTTAGAACGGGCTGCCGTGGAGAGAACACCATAAGAATGCGACCGAGGTATCGGAACAAGTGTCTGGTAGGAGGCGTGTCTCGCGCTGGGGTTTGGCAGGGCAGGCGGGGCGGGGCGGGCGTCCTACCTGGGACTTGTCCCCCCCCTCTCTCTCACACAAACACACACACACACACACACTGGAGTTTGGTTTGGACAAAAGTGCCACACTCACTATCAAACTAGGAAAAATAGTGAAAACTGAAGGAATCAAGATAACCCATGAAAATAACAGTAAGAGTCTGGGTGAAGATGAGTGCCACAAATACCTGAGTATCCTTCAAGCATACTGAAGTGAAGAAAAAGATTAGAGGTGAATACATCAAGAGAGTGAAAAAGTCCAAACTCAATGGAGGAAATACCATCAAGGCAATCAACACCTGGGCAATTCCAGTCATTAGATACACAGCTGGAATAGTGGACTGGACGCTTCATTTTTGCCAATGAACTTTACCATTTCAATGTTGAGGTTCTTGAGAAAATACTTGTTATAATGTTTTAAATATGGTTTGATTGATTTGGAAAAAATATTCCCTCCTTGCCTTAAATCACTTTGATCTAGAAAAGTAGGGTAGGGTACACTGTATAACTGGTTTGAAACAAACAAATATTTCTGAAACTAATAAAACATGCACTAACAAAATTTGTCATTGAATTTTGCTTCTTGCCAAATCATGAATAAACCAGGAAATCCTAATTGGGAAGGTGTACATTGGCTTCTTCTGAATAAGACAGGATCTTGTTTAAAATTGGGGTAAGAGACTGAATTTGGTAACCAGAGTTTCCTCATTCAGAAAGAATGGAGAACTGTAATTAATTTTAAGATTCCTGGTTTTGCTAGAAGCTTACAAGCAGAGTTGAAGGGGCTGAATAAATGGGCAAAATATGTCTTGTTCTAACTTGAGAAAATAGCATTTAAAATTAGCCAGTGTACTGCACAGTAGGAGAAAGGATGAAGCTCTTCCAGGAAGAAAGTGTTAATAGAAATCAGCCTGACATTATTAAAGAGAACAGAGATGGACTTCAATAACTCAGTAATGCATTAAAGTTGATAAAAGAAATAGAACAAAAAGACAGTGGGCTTCAAAGACCAAGAGGAGAGGGGAACAGTAGCTGTAGGAATGCATTGTAAAAGACAAGATGTATTAAATCTCCCACCGCAATAAGGCAAAGAGTGGCAAGTTATGCAAGTAGGTTACAATCCTAGATATATTTATCTGGGAATAAGCTCCACTGCAAATAATGAGATGTATTTTAGATTTGTATAGCCTTGCATTGCAAATTAACTCAGACATGCATTTTCATTTTTTAAAGCAACAGCCTATCCAATGAGATGTGAAAACTGAACAAAGAATGAACCTTGTGGTAAATATATGATGTCAGAATACATATTACAAAATACATGCTATGCAATACAAATAAATTGTTTGTTTCCACATATGACACATGCATGTTTCTAATTCATAGATATTTGGAAGTCACTAATTGTAACTTCATTGTACATTTGGTTCCTTCATGCAGTAATGAAATTGCTGTGGTGGCACAGTGGTTAGAATGCAGTATTGCAGGTTAACTCTGCCCACACCCTGGAGTTCGATCCTGACAAGCTCAAGGTTGACTCTACCTTCTATCCTTCTGAGGTCATTTAAATGAAGACCCAAATTGTTGGGGGCAATACGCTGACATTGTAAACTGCCCAGAGACTGTGGGACAGTGTGTGTGTGTGCGCGCGCGCACACGCACTATTGCGATTGCTACCGTATATATATTGTATAAACAGTGTATGTCTAATCTTATACATATGTTCCTCTACACAGAGGAACTATATAGGAGCATTGTAACATTAGAAATTGTTCAGGTAGGCTGAAAGGAAGTAAAAATAAATTACATCAGTGGTAACAAATGACTCTCAGCTTGTAACACGTTGCTCATTCTCATGAATTCCAGAATTACTGAAATAATATGTAAGTGAAATCAAAAAGCAGACTACCATAATAGTTAGGAGTCATCTCCCTCTCCAAATTTCACATCATGCTCTGATCATAGAAGGGTAATACCCATAGAAAGGTAATGTTCACATAGAAAGTGGCTTGGCCTTACTTAGAAAGTTCCTACATTAGGGATGGCCCAAGATATTTTTCTGTCAGAGAATAAGAGAATCTGCTCTTCCCCATTCAACATAAACCAGTACTGTCCAAAGCCATGGATAACAGGTCAGTTTAGGAGGGGACCGAGTAGAAAATATGATATGGTACAGAAGTGATTGACCAAAAGGGCTTGGAAAAAAACAGATGGACTTTCCCATCCCTCATTCAGTCTTTTTTCTCTCTCCAATTATTATGTGCAGAAAGACATAGAGGAAAGCCACAAAAGCATACACCCATTCTACTCCCAGATGAGTTGGAACTTTTAACAGCTGGAGCTACATTAAAAAAACAGCAATGGATATGGTGATCTTGTGTTGTTATTATTATTAGCAGGCAAGATCGACTTTCGCCTTCCTTGCGAGGGGTGTATTTGTGTTAACTTTAATAAATAATAATACATTTAATTTAAATTAAAGTTAACATTTACTAACTTCTCCAATACAAATAAAACTGATCAGGTTAAACATTATTATTACATTCAATCAAATTATGTATTTCTAATAACAATACACATCCATATTAGATTACAATCTATCATTTTTTCAAGTATTCCACCTATTTCTCATTGTTACTTTCATTTTATCAAATAAAAAATGTATACATTAATATTCCCTTTATTTCTATCACTTACTCTAGCTATTAATCATGTCACCCTATATTAAAAGACTTTTTCTTTCTTTCCTGTCTTCTAATAATGTCACCTGCCTAAAAAAAGAGAAAAGAAAAAGAAAGAGTAGAGAGGGAGAAAAAAAATTCAAAACAGCGATAAAAAAAATGGAATCATCCATCATCTCTTGTCCACTTTATACTTTAATTGCTATGCCTTAAAAGAAGGAGAGGAAAGCGGAAAAGCAAGTCAAAACAACAATAAAGAAAGAAAACAATAATCATCTACCCATCGTCTCTTGTCCGCTTCGATACTTCAATTGCTAAACTTTTTTTTTAACTTGCCTCCCCCATTCTTCGCTTAAGTCTCCATCTATATTTATTTCTTGGAAGTCCAATCTAAGTGTTCCTCTCACCTCTACCTTCATCCACTGTCTATTTTCTAAAATTTCTACTGAGATCCCTGCCTCCACTTCAAGCATATCTCCCAACTCTCTTTGTAAATCCCACCCCCCAGTTTAATTCATCAATCACTATTATTTTCATTGTAATCTCCTCTCTGTCCTCTTCCTTCTTCATTTCTTCTTTTGACTCCTCCCTTTCCTGGACGTCTTGGTCTATAGCCATCATCCCTTGTATAATATTTTTCATTTTTTCCATTAAATCCTTTTTATGTCTTTTGTATTTTGAAAGAGTAGATCCATCTCTTCCACTCATTTCTTTAAGCTTTGCTCTCAGTTTATATTCTAGTGGCTTGCCCTGTCAGTGTTTGTAGGAATGGCCAAAGAACCTCCAAGATCACTCTTACCAACACTGAGAGGGCAACTGCTACCTAGTTTGGATAATGTTTACAAGAAAGCAACCAAGCTCAGAGAGCACCAAGGACATCTCCCTGTAGTTTTCTTGACAGTTTTGGGGAGTGGTTTGGTATTACCTTTTTCCTAGGGCAGAGAGAGAGAGAGAGACCTGCCCAAGGTCACCTAGCTTGTTTTATGATTAAAGTGGGACTAGCCAGGGGTGAAATGCTACCGGTTCGGCCCGGTTCACCTGAACCGGTAGTAACAAATGCTTCCGGTTCATGGAACCGGTAGCAAAAATGCTTTTAAAAAGTAAAAAAAAAAAGGTTCCCATGGTCGGGCGGCACAGCTGTTTGTCACAGCTGATGAACCTTTTTTTAATTTACTTTTTAAAAGCATTTTTTTACTACCTATTTGGGCGAACTGTGACTCTGTGAGGTTCCTGCTTGTTCCAGGGGCCATTTTGTGTGAAGTCCAGCTGCTTCTGCATTGTGTGTGAGTCAGTTTTGTAGGAGTCAGTTGTGTAGCTTTTGTGTTGTTTGTGTGTGAAGTGTGAAAGTTGGTTTTTGAGCTCTCTGTGACTCTGTGAGGTTCCTGCTTGTTGCAGGGGCCATTTTGTGTAAAGTCCAGCTGCTTCTGCATTGTGTGTGAGTCAGCTGTGTAGCTTTTGTGTTGTTTGTGTGTGAAGTGTGAAAGTTGGTTTTTGAGCTCTCTGTGACTCTGTGAGGTTCCTGCTTGTTGCAGGGGCCATTTTGTGTAAAGTCCAGCTGCTTCTGCATTGTGTGTGAGTCAGCTGTGTAGCTTTTGTGTTGTTTGTGTATGAAGTGTGAAAGTTGGTTTTTGAGCTCTTTGTGGCTCTGTGAGGTTTCTGCTTGTTGTTGCAGGGGCCATTTTGTGTGCTTTTCCATTGTGTGTGAGTCAGTTATGTGGCTTTTGTGTTGTTTGTGTGTGACATGTGAAAGTTGGTTTTTGAGCTCACCCGGTCACATGACCATGACCACCAAGCCACGTCCACCCAGTCACATGACCACCAAGCCACGACCACCAAGCCACGACCACAGAACTGGTAGGGAAAATTTTTAGACTAGACTGGACTAGACTCGGTTTCTAGCCTGATGCCTTAATCACTACATCAAACTTGTTCCCACTGTTGATATAATAGTATAATATCGTTATAATACTATTATAATATCAGCAGCTCTGTTCCCATTTTTTCCTCCTGGTGCTTTAACCACTAGACCAAACTGGCTCTCCAATTCTGCTTCCATTTCCTTTTCTAATAATTCCAAGGATGACATTGACCATTTTTATAACAGCTATACAATGGGTGAACATTTTTATCAAACTATTTCAAGATGCTTATCCTAGTTGGCCACTTTTCTCTATTATTGTTCTAGTATTCATATCATTATTCTTGTCATCCATTATATTACACGATGGCACTTCACTGCATGCCTGTCCTGATTCACCTCAAGCTTGCGTGAGCCTGCTGCCAGCATACCATCAATTAAGGATTACTTTATAAATCTCCTTTCCTTCTTACTGCGAACAATAATGGTGCTTTGCATTGTTTTGTAATTTCTTGACTCTTACCAGATTCCACAAAACTGTCATATTTCATTTCTCAAGAACTGATTCAATATAGAGATCATCTGTATAAATTATGGTGCTGCCCCCACCCCAGCCAGCTCTGTTTTTCTTATAAACTAAACTCCTCTTGGGCTTAACATGATTCTATAGAACAAAGTGTATGGGGGAAGGGCTAAAAATACAGTAAAAGATTAAACACTTTGCAAATATTCACCTGGCCCTGAAATGTTAATAAATTCTCTGAATAGACCTGGGTATCTCGGCTTAAAAGGCCTCTTTATTAAAGCGCAAAGGCAGGGATAGAGATGGCTTTCCAGAAAGGCTTCTCTTTTAGCTGACTTGAACTCAGCAGAAGCTACCCAGACATACAACGCAGCTTAGCTAATTAAACATCTTTACAGTAGTGCACAGTAGATTTAAGTCTTTTCCATTGGTTGATTGCCCTCTGTCAAAATGAGGGTATAGTCTCCTTTTATACCATACCTTGGAAGTTTAAACTAAGCACCCCAAACTTTTTGTATGGATCCACTTTACTTTGTCATTTGGCCATTGGTTGTTGATGTATATTAAACATTCCTGCTTTGAGAAAATCCTCCTCTTGTTAATGTGCCCTCTTCCCTCCTTCCTTCAGATTCAGAGGAGCAGGAACGAGTGATGTTTTCCTTTCCCACAGTCTTCATATGACATAGCCATGATTTCAGATTTCTCCTTCCCTCCTTCCAGCAATAAAGTGTCCTCCAATCCAATGAATCAATCAGAATAGAGCTGGAAGGGTCCTTGGAGGTCTTCTAGTCCAACCCCTTGCTCAAGCAGGAGACTCTATACCAGTGTTTCCCAACCTTGGCAACTTGAAGATATCTGGACTTCAACTCCCAGAATTCCCCAGCCAGCATTCGCTGGCTGGGGATTTCTGGGAGTTGAAGTCCAGACATCTTCAAGTTGCCAAGGTTGGGAAACACTGCTCTATACCATTTCAGACAGGTGTCGAGTCTTTTCTTTAAAAGCTCCAGTGATGAAGCACCCACAACTTCTGAAGGCAAGCTGTTCCATTGATTAATTGTTCTCACTGTTAGGAAGTTTCTCTTAATTCCAGGTTGCTTCTCTACTTGATTAGTTTCAATCCATTGTTTCTTGTCTTGCCCTCTGGTGCTTTGGAAAATAAATTGACCCCTTCTTCTTTGTGGCAGCCTCTCCAATACTGAATTACTGCTATCGTGTCACCCTGAGTCCCTTTTTCTCCTAGACTACCATACCCATTTCCTGCAACCGTTCTTCATATGTTTTAGTCTCCCGGCCTTTAATCATCTTCGTTGCTCTTCTCTGCACTTTTCCCAAAGTCTCAACATCTTTTTTGTAATGTGGTGACCAAAACTGGATGCAATATTCTAGGTGTGGTTTTACTTAGAATTTATAAAGTGGTACTAATATACATGATTTTGATTCTATGCCTTTGTTTATGCAACCAAGGATATTAGCTTTTTTGGCTGATATCGCACACTGTTGGCTCATGTTTAGGTAATCGTCCACTAGGACGCCAAGGTCCCTTTCATACTTACTGTTTTTGAGCCAAGTTCATCTAACTTGTATGTGTACCTTTGGTTTATCCTGCCTAGATTTTTCAGTCCAGGAGCTTGGAAGGTAATTAGAATGTCAGTCCCAACATCTCCTTCCTTGGTCACCCTACTTCCACATTTCCCTATCCATCCAGTTCTCCTTCTCCCCACAGAATCAGCAATAAAATTCTTCTATGTAGCCAGTCAGGAAATTTGGGTTTTGTAGAGCATTGCAAATGAACCAATAAAGGACAGAGAACATGCATCCATCAATCTTGCCTTCCAGGAATAGAGTCTTTGGGTAGCTCTTCTAAAGAATCAAATATTCAAGCTATTCCTACTTCACCAAGATTCCAGAATAGTCTCCACTTCAAACTCCTCCTCCCTATCTATCAAAATAATAGCTGAAATGTATAAGTATATAGAAATGTATAAGGAACTGGGGTTCTTGCTCAATCCCGCATGGAATGGTAGAAAGTGAGAAGTTTCTTCAATGTGTCACAAAACTGTAAATGAAAGGTCAGTGGATTGACTTGTGCTACCACAGGAAATGGACAAATAAACATAATGTTCAACTCCAGGTCTTCAGAAACCAGATCATTAGGCCTAGGAGTCTCAAGATGCTAAGTCCATGATAGCATAAGTAATTTAGCTCTTTAACTCACAAGTAGTTGGTGAAAACAGGAAAGAAGAGCTACTGGCCAGTAGGGGCAACAAAGACTACCACAGGCTCCCTGAAGATATAACTGTCATGGGTAGTTGAAACTTTGATAAACAAATATATTTTGATAAACAAATATATCCCATCAAAAATATCCCACATAAAAGCTGTACTCAACTATTCCCGGTTAGGTGTTTATAAAGATTGTAGAAATTAGAGAAAATAAATGCACATTTTTTAGAATGGGTTAGCAAAAGTATAATTTAGATTAAATTATTGTTCTCCCCATTGGACATTTTGTATACATCATGTAAAGATCTAGGTCTCTGGAGAATTCTATAATGTTGGGAAAGGTAGAAGAAGAGGATCACTACCAGCAAATGAATGGACTCAGTTATAGCAGAAATGGCTGCACCATTGGAAGACCTGAAAGGCCAGGGTGGGAACAGATCTTCCTTAGAGAAAATCTATTCATGTGGTTGCTACTAGTTGACACTGACCTGATGGCAAATCATTATCATCATCTGTTGGACATGGCTCATTTGATAGTTCAAGATAGTATTAGATTTATCTGAAAAATATAATGGGAGACAAAATCTCTTGTCTATATGAGTTGTTCCAGAGTAAAGTTAATTGAACTTTATAAAACTAAAGCTGATAATTAGACAGCAGATAAAAGATGTTAATATGTAAACTAATGTGAGCATGGCACTTAATGATTATGTGAGTTGATTTTGACATAATATTTTGTCCTATTAATTTTAAAGTGGTGAATCAAAAAGAAATTTATGACAGCATATTTTGGTGTTTTCTCATTGGACCTTCTGAAAGAAAGAATACTTAATACCTGAACCAAATGTGCCCATATGGTTAAGGTGAGCTAAAATTGTGTCTTATTTGCTTTACAGAGATGTGCATTTAGTAGTTATCCTACCCCATGTAGGTAAGATTCCTGGAAAGATATTGTATATTGTAGGAAAGTCTATTTAAGAGATCGATGCTCAGAGACAATGCAGAAAGTAGCAGAATTCTGGGCTAGAGCCTACTCAGTTTGTCAAGTAGTTATGAATACTGTTATTGTTTATTGGGGGTCAAGATTCATAGCATTTTATATTTACATACTGTTTTATTTTGAGGGGTAACAAAGGGTTCTAAATAAAATACACTGTACCTATTTTATCTATTGACTATGCCTCTATAGACTCCATGCTATAGATTCCACTCAGATGCTGAAAACAGTTTAATTTGCAATACTGCTGGACTCAATATGACTACATGGAGAAGTATTTAGTTGCAGGAGATTTCCCCGTTGTAGCTTCCTGTCTACTGAGTATTACCAACAGGAAGCAGAGCTTGTAAGGTTATAAGAGCCGAGGTGGCGCAGCGGTTAGAGTGGGGTATTGCAGGCCACTTTAGCTGACTGTGATCCGCAGGTCAGCGGTTCAAATCTCACCGGCTCAGGGTTGACTCAGCCTTCCATCCTACCGAGGTAGGTAAAATGAGGACCCAGATTGTTGGGGGCAATGTAAATATACATTGCTTACTGGTGTAAACCGCTTAGAGAGTGCTTGCACTGTGAGGCGGTATATAAATGTCACAAATAAATAAATAAATAAATAAATAAATAAATAAACAAACAAACAAACAAACAAATAAATAAATAAATAAATAAATAAATAAAGTTGCATTGCATGTTAGAGTGACTTTCTCTGGATTTGTTTCGTATTGACTGCATTTCTACATACATGCTTCATCAATATAGAGTCATCGCACATTGTTAAATATCAAAGGATATGACCCGTCTATTTAGACTAATAGAACTATCTATTCTGTTCTCTTCTGGTATGTTTCTAGAATCTTGGCTGATCCCTCCTGGATGAAAAATTGCTCATTTCCTTCCAAAGAATTATCTATCAATCTGTTTATTGTTATATCCATTTGTTTATTTATTTCAGTGTAGAATATTTTATTTTAGAAAATCCAAGAGCAAGAGAGTTATATGCAAGCTGCCAAATTAAATATACGGTAGTACCTTTTTCTGTTAGGATTAAAGAATTATAGGGCTGGAAGGAGCCTTAGAGGTCTTTTAGTCCTTATACCCTTATACCATCCTAGGCAAACTCCTGCCCAATCTTTTTTTGAAAACCTCCAGTGATGGAGCACCCACAACTCGGGAAATCAAGCTGTTCCATTGATTAATTGACAGTCAGTTCCTCAAAATTATTGTATGTTGCTGCTGTTGCTGGGAAGGGAAGAGTCTATTAATGACAAAGAAGACAGAGAGAGAGGAGAGAGCAGTTATTATTTTATAAACCATAAGACAAATGATGGTTCCACGAAGATAATCTCCTGCCTTTCTTTTATAGAACATAATTTTATTAAATGTCTTTTAAAAAAGAAATAACTCATAGTGATGTTTCTGAACCATTCTATCTATTGCTACAGAATATTCTATTTCTTTTGTGAGGATATAATGCAATATTGTAGGCATTGCTGAATTAGAACTGCTAATTTTGCAGACAGATATACTTACTTGCAAATAGTTCTTGGTTAATAACTGGGACTGGAATTACCATTGCTAAGCAAAATGCATTGTCACATCACCACATAGCAACAGCAACCTTGGCAGTCCCAGTTGCTGTCATTAATTAAATCCCACCTGTTCGCCAGGTGAGGAACCACCCAATCCAAGCCATTCCTGGCTTGGTCCCTCCCACCCCAAGTTTCAGGAAGACAAAGTACTGACTTCTTTTCAACTCCTCCCCCCCCCACCTCTGCCCTTCTGGATACCCTGCACTCTGCCACCTCTGCTGCCCTTCAGCTCTTTTCCAAATCAGACACAGACTTTTTGTCAAGCTTTGGAAGGTTTGAAAGCTTCACGAGGTGACACATGATTTGCACAAGGGTGTCCATGGCTCAGGAAGAAGGCTTACCACAGCCAACGGTTGCCCGTGAAGGGCCAGGCTGGAAACTCCTCATGAGCAGCTGGGGGCAGCAGAGCCAGCAGGGTGGTAGAGTGCAGGATGGACCAAAGGGCAGAGATGGGGGAGGAGGAGTAGAGGGAATTGAAGCACCCCATGATCATAAGTGGAAGTGGATATCCAAGTGTCTGAATTTTGATTACGTGATCTCGGGGCCACTGCAACAGCCATAATTTTAGGGAACTTATATTTCCTTTCATTCAATAGCACCATAACTTTAAATGATTGCTGAACAAATGGTCATTAATGAAGGACTATGCTGCGTCCAGGCTTCCCTCAAGTCCGCAGCTGACGTCGGGTGTTGCTGAGAGCTGATTGGTCGCAGCCGTTCTGGCGCGACTATATAAAGCGCTGTCAGAGGTGCTGACTTTTGCCGCTCTCTGTTAGCTAGAGCGAGCCGCGCTTAGCTGACAGGCTAGCGCTTTTACTGTTAGCAGTTGTTACATGAGCTGAATAAACTTCAAGCTATATACTTTATAGCTTGATGGGATTTGGAGAGGAATGATGGGTCAACAGCAGACATTCCCACAGAAATATTGAACTTTTTAGAGAATTGTATTGATTTATGTATTTTTAATATGTTTTTAAAATCTAGTATGTAGCCACTAAGTCTAGTGGCTACATACTAGATTTTAAAGTAGTATGTAGCCATTAGAGGTGACATAATAGCAGTGTTTCTGTGTCTAAGGCAGTGATGGCGAACTTTTTTTTCCTCGGGTGCCAAAAGCGCGTGCGTGCATGCCCACACCCATAATTCAATGCCCCCTACATGCCCACCCGCGCTGACCCACCCCTGCACATGCATGCATGACCCCCCCTGTTTCCCAACTTCCGGTGGGCCTGGTAGGGCCGTTTTTTCGCCCTCCCCAGGCTCCAGAGGCTTTCTTGGAGCCTGGGGAGGGCAAAAATGCCCTCCCACACACACACCCGGAGGCCCTCCGGAGGCTGAAAACGCCCTCCCAGACCCTCCACGTGAGACAAAAATCAGCTGGCTGGTGCGCACATGTGCACTGGAGCTGAGCTAGGGCAACGGCTTGCGTGCCGGCAGATATGGCTTCGCGTGCCACAGGTTCGCCATCACGGGTCTAAGGGGTAACCACAAAGAAGAGGGTGGTCAACTTATTTTTCAAAGCACCTGAAGGCAGAACAAGAAGCAATGGATGGAAATTAATCAAGGAGAGAATCAACCTAGAACTAAGGAGAAATATTCTGACAGCTTGCCTCCAGAAGTTGTGGAGTGACTGTTTTTAAGAAGATTGGATAACCATGTTTCTGATATGGTATGGGGTCTTCTGCTTGAGCAGGGGGTTGGACTACAAGACCTACAAGGTCCCTGCTAATTCTGTTATTCTGCCACCCATATAAGATATGGAGCACCTGTAAAATGTCACAGGGTTGGAGTGGTGTCCTTGGCATTTACTATCAACAATACATGATTCTCCAAGGAAAGTCTAGGGCTGCCAAATCTAGGGTGCAAAAATCCAGATGCCCATGAAATGGCAACAAGGAGATAAAGAAAATATTATTTTTTTCTTGTCATCTAATGGTCTGCAACAGTGTCTGGTAGCCTTAGGTGGCCATTTTCCACCTGATATGAGATACTGCATTTAATCATTTAGTTTCCTATGACCAAGGAAACTAAATGATGTAAAAGAACCAATCTTCTCAACTCTGTTTATAGTTCGTCTTACTTCAAATATTTTATTTTAATCTTCAGCCAGAATGCTCCATGATGTTTTTCATGTTAATAACAAAATAATCAAAATCTACATGTTTATAATCTAAAGCAAACAAAAAAGGGATAGGGGATGAGAAGGAAAATCAGAAGCTCTCAACATTAAAAAAAAATCCTTGTAAAAGCCAGTTCTGATGGAGAAATGGAGCCTATCAAAGCTTTTTGCTGAGCCAACAATGGCTGTTTCCTGTCTTTTTCCTCATCTGGAGCCTTTTCCAGCTTGCTCCAGTACTCTGCTTTTAATTATGATTTTCCCCTATTGGAAGTAGCAAATAAATAATAATCATCTCGCTTTACCTTCTTATTTCTCAAAATAAAGTACAGATAGTCCTCGACTTATGACCAGTTGTTTAGTGACTATTTGAAGTTACAATGGACTTCCCCAGAGCTATTTAACAATCTGATTTTGAAGTTTCAATCCCCTTTCCCATCTGCAGTCATGTAATTGCATTTTGGCCACTTGGCAACCAGCCTACATTTACAGCTGTGTGCAATATCCCAAGGTGTCAGTCGTAAAATAACACATTGACACATGGTTCCAGTTTATTGCTGATTATGCATATGCATAGGAATCTTCTCAACTAACAGTTAGCACCTGCTTAGGTTGGACTTAGTTCGCTTGTGGCTATGTAGGGATTGTAGGCTGATCCCTCTTGACTCCTCCCCCAGTTCTGGCATTTCTTCTACATCTGGTCACATTGTACATGAACCGGCTTTTACTTCCGATTTCTGGCAACAAAAGCCCATCAGGTAAATGAGTTTGTTCAACGACCACTGCAAGAAAGATTGTAAAATCAGGTATGGTCCAATGATGAGTCATTTTACCATCACAATTTACGACCGTAATACAGGCTCAATTATAGTCATAAATTTAGGACTATCTGTACATTACTCACTGGCCCCAAATCCAGCTAATGATAGTGGATCCCTCTAAATAATTTAGCATCAGCTTTGGAGGAGGGAATAGGATCTTGGATTATTCTGCAAATTTGAATGCCACTCAGTAGACTTTACAATTTTTACAATTTTGGCATATACAGGTTGGAAATTATCCAGCAAATCCTAGAAAATAAGAAAACAAGGAATGTAAATGCAAAATGCATAGCTTGGCAGTATTTATTATGGTAAAAATCAAACACCCCAAGAAGATGTGCAATCTTTTAAGTCCTTCATACCTCTTCATTAAGCACTATGAAGATTGGAAAAGGAGGGGAAAAAATGTGGTCACCAGATTTGAAGTTTAGACTTAGACGAAGGTTGAGGTTTTAATGAGAGGAGTGCTATGCTTTTAGCACTGTATTTTTAATATGAATAATGCAAGAATATTCAGTGCTTTTACAGCAAGACTGGGCTGCTCTTTTTCCTTGTATCCTTATTTTGTATGTAGAAAGTAATGGCTCTAACATTTAGACATGTTTGAGTGCAAGGTGAAGAGACTCATCAGATTGAAAAGCACTTTTTTGCAGAAAATTTTATATTTATATTTATATTTTATGCAGAATTGTTATGTATTGTTATTTAGATATAAGTTTTAATGCTTATTTCAAACATTGTGAACATTCATACTACTATATTATATAGTAATTCATATATATATATATTATATTTTGGTTTTATAATTTGATTGTTATATATATATATATATATCTGCGCCATTGCAAGGAGAGCCATGCACCAAAGCACGGCGGGAGCCATCCAGCCCCTTGCTTGCTCTTCTCCGTATCCAACTGTGCCGAGGGATCGCAGCCAAAGCCTGAGAGCGAATGCGCTTTTCCGGAGGTCCCTCCACTTCCCACGCTTGCTGCCTGCCCTGCACGGCTCGGTGCGCTCTGACTCGGAGCGAAGGACCTCGGGGCTGCAAATGATGCCGCTGCTTCTGGGCCAACCCAGCAAGGATCCACGCGGCGCGGCCGCTGCGTCAAGCCTGACCCTCCACAATGCAGGAGAGGGCAGTGGTGGAAGAACAGGGTGGCAGTAGGAAAGGGCAGTGGTGGCAGGGAAGGTGCTTAGGGGGATGCTTGCCGGGGACGGGAGAGGGTCGCCGGCACAGAAAGCTTCCACTGCACAAAAGTTGCTGGGCTGCCCTCTCCTCCCCTGTCCCCACAGTCTTTGGGAGAAGCTGACTGGGGGCGGGAGCCTTCTAACCACTGTGCGAAGGTTGCCAAGCTGCCCTCTCCCCACCCAGTCCCCACAGTCTTCGGGGGCCAGGGCGGGAGGCTTCTAACCACCGTGCGAAGGTTACTGGACTGCCCTCTGTCCCCCATCCCCGCAGCCTTCAGGAGACACTGGCCGGGGGTGGGAGCCTTCTAACCACTGTGCGAAGGTTGCCTGACTGCCCTCTCCCCACCCCATCCCCGCAGCCTTTGGGGGCTGGGGGCAGGAGGCTTCTAACCACTGTGCGAAGGTTGCCGGGCTGCCCTCTGTCCCCCATTCCCGCAGCCTTCGGGAATCACTGGCCAGGGGTGGGAGCCTTCTAACCACCGCATGAAGGTTACCGGGCTGCCCTCTCTCCCCCCCGTCCCCGTAGCCTTCGGGAGACACTGGCCCGGCAGGGAGGGAGCGTGAATGCTTACCTGTGTGTAGGCAGGAGAAGGCAGTTCTGTGGATGCATGTGGCGAAGGCAAGGCAGAGCGAGCATGCGCAGAAGCAAAAACCAGCAAAAAATAGGGGGGGGGAGCCAAAAAAAGATGGTGGTGCATGCACAGTGCCAAAAAGTCAGGCGAAAACCATGAAAAAATAGCCAAAAAAAGAAGATGGCGGCATCCACAGACCGGCACCGACAGAACCGGTTCTGTGACATCATCGTGACGTCACCAGCGGGTCGCTACCAGTTCAGGCGAACCGGTCCGAACCAGGAGGAACCCATGTCTGCTTTTGGGTGAATATTTGTATATCATCTTACTTCCCATGTGCTATTATGTCATTAAAAAAGTTTTGAGAGCAACTAATATGTTGTGTGAAACAGCAAACCTCTTGCCCATTCTTACATACACCTGAGTGGCCTCCTGTCTGTTACCGGAGTCAGAATTACTTTCAGTTGGAAATCTTTCCACATAAAATCACATATTGATGGATAGGCCTGCCTGATGAAAAGAGTCTCATTACCTGATGATTTAAAAATCTTGCCCAGACTACTTATCCACCCAACAGGGAACTACAACAGTTCTGTCTGGGCTCAGATTCAAAAAATAAACAAGAGACTTACCCAGCAGATAGAACTAAAGATCCTCAAATGTTTGTTCCAGGGTTTTCAGCAACTAAAGGAAAGGGCAGCATAGCTCAGGAAATCCGATTTGGTCTGCTATGGAGCTAATCAGCTCCAGTCCTGTCCCATCTCCCCATTTGTAAACATACTCACATCTTACAAGATTGTTGTAAAGGTTACATTTAGATTACATATATGAGTAAGTTAAGCATACAATACAGATCTTTACAGGTGGCACGCGGAGCCATATCTGCCGGCACGCGAGCCATTGCCCTAGCTCAACTCCAGCATGCATGTGCGTGCCGGCCAGCTGATTTTTGGCTCGTGTGGAGGCTCTGTGAGGGCATTTTAGGTTTCCAGAGGGCCTCCGAGGGGGTGTTTTTGCCCTCCCCAGGCTCCAGGGAAGCCTCTGGAGCATGGGGAGGGCGAAAAACGGGCCTACCAGGCCCACCGGAAGTCGGGAAATGGGCCATTTCCGGCCTCCAGAGGGCCTCTGCGGGGGCGGGAGAGGCCGTTTTCACCCTCCCCAGGCATTGAATTATGGGTGTGGGCACTCACACATGCGTGACAGCGCGCGCGCGCGTGCGTTTTCGGCACCCGAGGGAAAAAAGGTTCGCCATCACTGTTCTAAGGCAATCCCTATGAATAATTTAAGTACTTTTCTTCAATATAAGTTCTTTTTTTAAAAAAAGAAAACTTGGATGGTTTTCAATTGATCATACAACTTTTTAATATTGAACAAATTTATCAATTTAAAAAATTGCAACACCAGTGATGTGCCTGAGGGCACTAATCAGAGACTCCATCCAGGAGTTGATACTAAGGACTCCAGCTTTTCCTGGTGAGGTGAACAGATGCAAACTCACCTTATCTTTTATTATCATACTATGCTCTGGTTTTGTATTTTTTGTTATCATTGGCAGCCTAATTGCATTAAAATGTCAGTCACGCTACTCGATTTCGATTTTCATATTCCTCCCAGCTTCACTAATGGCCAATTCACTTAATGAGTCAGAAGCTTTCTTCTAATTAGTAGTGTCTATGCACAGTGGCAGCTCGCAGTGCTTGCCTCTGTTCAGTAATTCATGACCAACTTGAAAATTATCTAAAGGATTGCTAACTGCTTTTTGTCCTACATGGAGAGAAAATTAAGCAAGCACATTTCAGTACTATTATGGGTTAGCAGGGTACCGGTGTGTTGTTGACTCTGAGCCTGCTGCTTGTTTAACTGCTCTTTTCACATTATTTTTAGTAGGTACACATTGGATCCTTCTGAAGTCCTCTGCAGATGATTGAGTTCAATGATTAAATTTATGAATACTGAGGAAACCTCTAAGAGATTCTCTGACAGTAATTTCATGGTGATCAGTGAGATCTGGGCAAGGCAGTGGTATACTTCTCTATAGCTCTTAGTTATAGAGAAGCTTTCACTAAAAGATGTCTGTGGTCTTGTTAAAATAAATGTTGCCTTTTCTACCATATGAATTGTCAAAAAAGGGAGAAAAGCCCCATGGTTTAATGGCTGACTTCAAGTCAGATTCAAGGAAATCTTGTTTTAGCAGCAAATGACAGACATTTAAAAGTTGTGCGGTATCATGGTATCTACAGAGATTTCATGTTCTTGTCTTGACTATTCCCTAGTGAATTCTGCATTTGCTAATGTTAAATGCCTGCTGCCACTGGATAATAAAGAGACAACTCATCATAACTTTGCTCCCAGCTTATTGTAAATTTGCTTTGCAGGAAACCATTTGTATAAATCCAGAATACAGTATTTATATGTAAAAATGTCGTGTAAATCTAAATGCTGTAACTAATTTGCTGAATTAAGCCATATATCTTCCCTGGATATGGATTGTGACAATGGAAACTATTACTGTGGTGAAGCACATATCTGACTGAAAAGTTCTTGCTCATGTAGGAAACTATTAGCATACCTGAAAATCTGAATCAACATGTTGTGAAAATATAAATTGGTATGTGCAAGACAGACCAAGAAATTAAATTACTTTTACCAGGTGAATACATATAGCTCTAGTCTAGAGCATTTTCTTTTTTATACTTTCTAATGCAATGGAAAGATGTTCTGTTTATGGGCTTAAGATTCTGTGCATCCATCTGTCCATCAGCAGGATAATTCTCTGAACAAATTTTGTTATGGTGGGATAAGCCATGAGTTGCAAGAGAGAGGAAAAAAAGAGGGGAGGAAACAATGCACCTCTGTGAGAAAGGCAGTCAGGTAGTCCATCCCTTCCCTCCTCCTTCCTGCTCATTTGATGCAGGCTGTACCATGCTTTCTAATGCACACTGAGGGAGAGTCGATCAGACATATACACAGAGCCATAAGCAATAACAGTTGCCTTCTACAGTCACTACTTGTAGCAGCATTGTCTGGACAGGAGATGCAGTTGAGGATCTGTACTTGTGCCTGTAAGTGCTTAGATCTAAATGGAAGGAAATAGGCCTAGTTTAGTTCCAATAAGATGGAGTGACTTAGTGTGTGGAAGCCTTCTGACTCCAAAGAAACTCCATCTTTAATTCTAGGCACGGTTCAATTCCATAGATAGACTCTGTTTGTAATCTGGGGTCCTGAACAACTGCTCAAAAGCAGCAGTTGTCGCATCTATAGCTAGGATGATTTTTGCACAGCTCCATCTTTTTTAGATAAATCTTCCTGGATCATGCACTCTTGTTCTCCAGCATCTGGTCTGCAGAAACCGTTGACCTTGAGCTGGCTATAAACATGTCCATTCAGCCACACAGTATATGATGAGAACTTTCCTCCCTAACTCCCTAATCAGACACATATGGAGACATCTCCAGCACTGCTTCCCCCCTCCTCCCAAATACCTAGACCTCCCCACTCCCCTCCCCCATTTCTATGGCAGCCAAAGCAAGCAAGCAGCATGGAGGCTGACAAGGACAGAGGTAATCTGTGGCCTAAACAATGATAAATGAGGCTTGAGCCCAGACCAAGAAAGTGGTTTGCACAGCTCATAGAGTGCCGCACCCCCCTGTAACAATTCACATAAAGGTAAAAGGAAAGGAAAGGAGATACATCCTGACTTGCACATTTCTGTTTCATTAGGTCTTCTAATAAAAGTAGCTTTATGACTGCAATGTCTGGTTTTTTAGTCTGGTTTGCCTTATAGAGCTGACAGGCCTTCTCAGTTTCTGCCCCCCTTGTCTGAAACAGCAGTCCCTCCCCCCCCCCAAAAAAATCAATGGCATTTACTCTTTAGAGCAGTGGTTCCCAACCTTTTTTTGGCCATGCTCCACCTAAGCATCTCTAAAATCCTGATACCCCCCCCCCCGTGGCATATAATTCTTACTATTCAAAAAGTGAACTCCTACTCACATGGAGGAAGCCTAAAAGGCCATTAACCTGGTTTAAACAAGGTTCCAAAAATCAAATTGCCCCCATGTGGGGCGTGGGCCAGCGGTGAAATCTACTTACCTTCCCTACCAGTTCGGAAGCGCCCGCTTTGCATCCATGCGCGCCATCGTCGTGCACGCTTTTTCACCCTCTGCAAATGCACAGAAGGCTTTGCGCATGCGCAGAGGGTCTAAAACAAGAAAATGGCGACATCCGGGCGGGTGGGTCAGAGGTGGGATCCTGCCTCTGATTGCCGGTGCGGTTAATCGCTGAGTTTGCCGCAGAGCCGAAGAAGCTGCTCCCGTTCGCGGAACGGGAGCTTTCCCCGGGCGCTTTCCCCGCCCACATGGATGCCGCCAATTGCGTTCTTTTGCCCTCTGCGCATGCCCAAAGCGTTCCGCATGCGCAGAGGGCAAAAGAACACAATTGGCGGCATCCATGCGGGCGGGGAAAGCGCCCGGGGAAAGCTCCCGTTCCGCGAACGGGAGCAGCTTCTTCGGCTCTGCGGCGAACTCAGCGATTAACCACACCGGCAATCAGAGGCAGGAACCCACCTCTGGGGTGGGTGGAGCTGCTACCGGTTCTCCGAACCACCAGCAGCCGCCGCTACCGGTACGCCCAAACTGGGGCATACCGGTAGGATTTCACCACTGGCGTGGGCCCCACATTAGGAGCCACTACTTTAGAGACTTCAATTGGAGAATGCATTGAAAACTGCCAGTGAAAATATAAAGAAAAATGAAAGTATAACCCTACATATCCAATTAAGCACAGCAAATAGTTTAGAGGATTAGAGTGCCATTGATCTCCCATGCAAGGCAAAGAATGTCATATATCTGCCCAACCCAATAACATCTAAACGTCTATGCTGTAAAATCTTTGAATTCATCCCTCATAATATTCATACTGTTTATGAATGCATCTGTATATTAGGCAGCCCAATTCTACTGTGGAAATCTCACAAATCCAACTATATCATGGAAGAACACCATGGAAATTAACTATCTCATTAGTGTATTCATTAGTATAATGAATACACGAGTATAATTATGACTACACTAAGGTGAATATGAGTTGTGAGGACTGAGGGGGCAACGTTGATTTTCATGGGGCAAAACTAGCATGTCCCAGGAATTCATATACTCTGGATTTAACGTATTAGCTTATCCAGGCAGAGTGGGAGTGCTTGTGTGTGCAAAGCCAGAGCCATATTCCAGGCTTTGTTTTCTGCTTTGCTTGAACAAGCCAACAGCTTGGTGTTCTGCACTGTGAGCAGTGCCAGTATACTTGCACAGACAGAACCGGAACCCCTGTCAGCTTGCTTGTCGCGACAGAATTCAGACAGCAATCCAGCAAGTCTTTCATCACATTTTCTTTTTCAATTCTGTAGATTAAGGTGACCAATAGTCCTCCTTTAGGGAGGACAGTCCTTCTTTTGTAAGTTCTGTCCTCCCTCGAAAAGTGTCCTCCTACATGTCCTCCTTTTCAATATTTGAAGACTAATCTGTTGCGCGTTAGGTGACGTATTTGTATTTGACATGACGATTCGTCAAGGCTCGGTACAGTGCGGTATAAGACGCGATTATGAGACGCATGCACTCCGCAAGGGAGACCTTGAGAGAGAGCGCCGCATGCAAGTGGCTTTGTTTACTTCTTATGTTATGTGCTATGTTTACTTCTTATGTTATGTGGATACTCTAGCTGCAGCACTTGCCATAAAATTCAATATGAAGGATATTTCTTGTTCAGATATTTCCAATATATTGTTAGAAGATGATACATTGACAAAAATATTAATTCAATGGAAAACTACTCATTTAAATAATAATTAACAGGCATGTAAGCATAATTACAATATAAAATATTACAAATGCTTTTATTATGCATATATCATATTATAGTGTATTATTGTTGCAATTAATAAAATGTTTCTTTTATTTACGATATTTTTCCCCCAATTTATTTGTCCTCCTTTTCATTGTAAAAAAGTTGGTCACCTTATGTAGATTCCCGTTCTCTTTTTATTATTGCTTCATTCCTTCCATTCAAGTTAGCTCTTTTGTGCTTGCGCCATTGAATGTCATGGCAACATTTTGCCACGAAGTCCATGAAGTACACACCATGTTATAAATTTATGTTTAATGGTACACTTTCTGGCAAGTGCCCAATACTTTCAAATACATATTAAGTGCTTATAATTGAAACACCCTGTGGATTTGAATCTGCTTTTAAAAAAATCTGTCCATAGTTACAGCAAAATATTTAGCATTATTATCATTTTCAGACCCCCCCCCATTATCCTGAGAAGTTATTTAATGCATCACATGACATACATTTACTATTTAGGATCAGATTAAGAAAAGAAGCCAATTTTGTAAGTTTTCTTAAGATGGCTTTTTACAGTATTGATTAGGTGGTGTTTAAAATGCAATAGATCCATCCTGTTTTGCCTTGAACTGTTTCAGCTGTCTGAAAAATGGGATTGGGAGAGGAAGACACAATGCTGCATGATCTAATGACCTATGTATTTCGGTTATGGGGAATGGTTTGTGAAAAAGGGAGGCTCTTGATTATGGAGAAAAGAATGACAAGTCCTGTTTAAATGTCTGTCTGTACAAATCCTATTTGAAATTAGTCTCCATGTGGTATTTAAGATTTATAGTGTAACTATTAATAATCTACCCAAATTTTTAACATATGTACATTACTGGTTTAGGGTGAGCAAAGTTTTGTGACCAAGGGCCTCATGTATAAGGATGAGTGGGAATGTAACACACATTTGGGTAGCACTGTTTTTCCCCAGGTATTTGAGGAGTTTCTTTTTTCTTTTAGATTATGATCTGATTTTTTTTTAGCTTCCAATATGATTTTCCACCTAAAAAGAGCAGGAAACTGGGCCATCAGTTTTCAGTTGTCCTCAGAAGGGACTCAAAGGGCTTCAGCAAGGCACTTAAGGATCACCACTCTGTAGATGATATTCCTCCTTCATAATTTATATTTGATATTTGTGTTGAATTTGATTCTTTTGATGTACCCCAAATGCCAGTTAATATTTATTTATTAAACTTCTAGTGTATTTTTCCATAATGAAAACGTGTGCTAAGAATCTGAAGTGACATCACATTTTCTTAAAACTTGGCTGTAATGCTGTTCTGAAATCCAGGGGTCTCTTTTCTCTCAGTTTCAGTGATTGGTGAATCTTGCAATTTTCCTGGCATTCAACAATATTTCAGCCAATCACACTTATTTCAACCAATCTTCTAACATTTTTAAAAACGTCAGATCACAGTTTGATTCAATAGCATATCATCATCTTTGGGGTGAAGGGGGAATCCTAATGAAATGTGTGACTGCCTTATTCAGAGATTTCTGCTTAAATTAACATTTTATATCAGCTATGGGACATCCCAGGCCAAGGAAATATTTATTTATTTATTTAGTCAAGCAGAGAAAACAAGTATAAGTATAAACATAACATATAAACATATAAGTATAAACAGGTATAAGTATACGCATAAGAAATGAATACAAATAAATAGGGACAGTAGGACAGGGACGGTAGGCATGCTGGTGTGCTTATGCACGCCCCCTTTATGGACCTCTTAGGAACGGGGTGAGGTCCACGGTAGACAGTATAAGGTTGAAGCTGTGAGGGTTAGAGGATGTAACAACGGAGTCAGGTAAAGCATTCCAGGCATTGACCACTTTGTTGCTGAAGTCGTATTTTCTGCAATCGAGTTTGGAGCGGTTTACTATGAGTTTATATCTATTGTTTGCCCGTGTATTATTGCGGTTGAAGCTGAAGTAGTCATTGACAGGCAGGACATTGGAGCAGACAATTTTGTGTACTAAGCTTAGGTCAGACCTTAGGTGGCGTAGTTCTAGGTTGCCCAGGCCCAAAATTTCAAGCCTGGTGGCATAAGGTATTCTATTGCGAGAAGAGTGGAGGACTCTTCTCATGAAATACCTCTGGACTCATTCAATTGTATTAATGTCCGATATACAATGTGGATTCCAGGCAGACAAGCTGTATTCGGGAATTGGTCTGGCAAAGGCTTTCTATGCCCTGGTTTGCAGTACAATGTTACCGGAGAAGAAGCTTCACAAAATTTTGCAATGTAATCAGTACAAAAGTAGGAACTCTGATTACTTTTTTGTGTGGCTTCAGGAAACGAAGTGATTGCTGTGGACTGGAAAGGGCTAAAAGATGTGGACCAGATCAATATGGACAGCACCAGCTCACTCCATGGAAGCAGCATTCACAGACCATCTACTGAGGTGAGCATTCATTCCATGTCATAGATAAGAGAGCATTCAAGGATCATCAGCAAAGAGAATTCCCCAACCAAAACCACAGAAACAAGTATGTTCCAGGATGAAGATCCGAGATCTTTCAAATAGTCAAAGGGGGTGGGGGTGTTTTATTGTAGACAATTATAGGGTTTTTTGAATTTTCATTTTGACTTAATATAGATTGGCAGGAAACACAAGTAATTGTTTGGAATTTGAATCCAATAAGATTCTAGAATTATTAGCTGTCAAAAACATTTGGCAGTATTCCATGAAGTGCCTAGGATAAATCCTTATCTGTGAAATTTTTCTAATGAGTACTGGCGAGATAAAACCACTCATGTTCTCTATACAGTATCCTCTTGTATTCTTGTGATCATGTCGATAATTTTCTCCTTTTGCTATAGAATCTCTATTCAGTTCAGGCCATCTAATGACTTGGTAGTAAGTCTTGTGCATCAAGTATGGCCAGCCCTGGTCACCTAGAGGCCTCTGATAATTTTTTCCTCCTGGCACTCAGCTAAGAACCAGACTAGATTGAGTATTATTATGATGGAGTAGAAGATGTGAATGCAGTGTCCTCCCTTCTAATCACATAACAGTCAGCCTGCCAACTACCAAGCAGCAGAATTTCAGTGGGGAAAACAGCACACTACAGTAGGACCTCTGGTCACGAATGCTTCTGACCACTACCAAATCGGGTTCCGACCAAAAAATCCACAAAAATTTTTTGCAGCCATTTTTTTTTGTAAGCACCAAATTTCCAAAATTAGGTTCGGGTCACGACCAAATCAGTTTGCGACCAAAATTATGGAACGAATTATGGTCGTGACCAGAGGTTCCACTGTGTATGCTTTTCTTTCTGCTATAATCATGCAGCTGTCCATCCCCACAATACTTGGATGATTGACACAGAGAAAAGCTGTTTCTAGGTCCAATCAATTGCAGAGGGAAAATATGACTAGATCTCAGGGTGCCTGAAGAAGCTCAAACTTTTCAGGCCCATATCCTGAAATTAGGGTTAAGGAAAAACATAGGGATTGGCTCTTTGTGTATATGTGTTTTCATTATCCATCAGCATAGAGTAGATGGCTTCAGATGGATTATCCTTCTTGCATAACTTTGTTTGATTCTTTGATAATTGTGTGTGGCCTACTTATCTAATAGGGTGTATGAAATTTATTTATTTATTTATTTATTTATTTATTTAAACGCTCTTATAAGCCGCCCAATCCCATGGGACTCAGGGCGGCGTACAGCATAAGTAAGAAGCGTACAATTTAAAACAGTAATCATAAATTTAAATTAAAAAATAATTAAAAAGAAGACATTATAAAACACAACATTCAGGGGGAATTTGCTTATCCTATTCACCCCATCTGCCGGAAGAGCCATGTTTTTAGGGCTTTACGGAAGGCCAGTAAGGTGGGGATAGTTCGGATCTCTGGTGGAAGATGGTTCCAGAGGGACGGGGCTCCCACAGAGAAGGCCCTCCCCCGCGGCCCCGCCAATCGACATTGTTTGGCCGACGGGACCCGGAGGAGGCCCTCTCTGTGGGACCTAACCGGTCTTAGGGAGGTATGTGGTAGGATGCGGTCCCGCAGGTAACCTGGCCCTGAGCCATGTAGGGCTTTAAAGGTAACGACCAACACCTTAAATTGCACCCGGAGGCTAACTGGTAGCCAATGCAGCTGGCGAAGGATAGGTGTTACGTGGGTGTATCTCGGTACACCCACTACTGCACGCACAGCTGCATTCTGTACCAGCTGGAGTCTCCGAATGCTCTTCGAGGGTAGCCCCATGTAGAGCGCGTTACAGTAGTCAAGCCGTGAGGTGACAAGGGCATGAGTGACTGTGAGCAAGGCCTCCCTCTCCAAGTAAGGTCGCAATTGGTGCACAAGACGGATTTGTGCAAAGGTCCCCCTAGCCACAGCTGAAAGATGTTGATCCAATTTTAGCTGTGGATCTAGGAGGACACCCAAATTGCGAACCTGTTCAGAGGGAGTCAATTTTTCTCCCCCGAGAACCAAGGAGGGACAGTCGACATAGTCCTTGGGAGGCAATATCCAGAGCCACTCAGTCTTGTCTGGGTTGAGCCTGAGTCTGTTCACTCCCATCCAGACCCTCACATCGTCCAGGCAGCGGCACATTACATCAACTGCTTCACTGAACTGACACGGGGTGGAGATATACAACTGGGTATCGTCAGCATACTGCTGATACCTCACCCCATGCCGTCGGATGATCTCACCCAGCGGTTTCATGTAAATGTTAAACAGGATGGGCGAGAGGACCGAGCCCTGTGGCACCCCGCAAACCAGGGGCCTAGGGGCCGACCTCTGTCCTCCTGTCAACACCGACTGCGTCCTGTCAGAGAGATAGGAGGAGAACCACCGTAAAACAGTGCCTCCCACTCCCATCTCCCCAAGACGACGCAGAAGGATACCATGGTCAATGGTATCGAAAGCCGCTGAGAGGTCAAGTAGCACCAGGATGGAGGAGTAACCCCCGTCCCGGGCTCGCCAGAGATCATCCATCAGCGCGACCAAAGCAGTCTCCGTACTGTAGCCGCGCCTGAAGCCCGATTGAAAGGGATCCAGATAATCAGTATCCTCCAATAGCCGCAGGAGTTGGAGCGACACCACCTTCTCGACAACTTTACCCAAGAAGGGTAAGTTGGAGACTGGACGGAAGTTCTTTAAATCCGCTGGGTCCAGGGAAGGCTTCTTGAGGAGGGGCCTCACCACCGCAGCTTTTAAAGGCTGTGGGATGGATCCCTCTCTCAAAGAAGCGATCACAACCGCCTGGAGCCAGCCGCGTGTCACCTCCCTGCTGGCAGAGACCAGCCAGGAGGGGCACGGGTCCAATAAACAGGTGGAGGCGCTCATCGCTCCTATGGCCTTGTCCACATCCTCAGGAGTGACAGGTTCAAACTCGTCCCATATAACAGGACTAAGACTCACCCCTGTCATCTCGGCTTGCCCTGTCCAAATGGAGTCCAGGTCTGTCTGAATCTGAACGACTTTATCCGCCAGAAACTGAGAAAATTCCTCAGCTCTGCCCTGCAAGGGATCTTCAGCTCCCTCCTTGGCTAGGAGGGAGCGAGTCACCCTAAACAGGGCGGCTGGGCGGGAGTCGGCGGACGCAATAAGAGCGGAAAAATACGTGCATTTTGCCGCCCTTATCGCCACTAAGTAAGACTTAATGTAAGTTCTTAAAAGTGTCCGGTCAGACTCAGCTTTACTGGCCCTCCATCGTCGCTCTAGGCGTCTCTTTAGGCGCTTCATCTCCCGGAGCTCCTCAGTAAACCAAGGGGCCCTCCGGGATCCGCTGCCACGGAGAGGCCGCAAAGGCGCAATCCGATCTAAGGCCCCCGTTGCCGCCTGGTTCCAAGCAGCCACTAGAGCCTCAGATGAATCGTGTACCAGGGAGTCAGGTATTTCCCCAAGTTCCTTCTGAAATCCTTCAGATTCCATTAGGCGCCTGGGGCGGAACCACTTAGTCGGCCCCGCCTCCTTGCGGTGGAGGAGTGGTGCCATGAAATCCAACCTCAGAAGGAAATGATCTGACCACGACAAGGGTGTTGTGACTAAACCCCTCAGCCTCAGATCATCTCTCCACTGCCCCGAGAGAAACACAAGGTCAAGCGTGTGACCTCCCTCATGAGTCGGACCCTGAACTACTTGGGTCAGGTTCATGGTTGTCATGGAAGCCATGAACTCCTGGACTGCCTCCGAGGTTTCACCGGGCGATGGCAAATTAAAGTCCCCCAGCACCATCAACCTGGGGAACTCAATCGCCAGCCCTGCTACCGCCTCGAGCAGAACAGGCAGGGCCTTTGTAACGTAGCTAGGAGGCAGGTACGCTAACAAAAGGCCCACCTGGACCCCTAAGTCCAACTTCAGAAGGAGCGTCTCACACCCAACAATCTCCGGGGCAGGGCTCCTTCGAGGATTAAGGTTCTGGCGAGCTATAATCGCCACTCCTCTACCCCTTCCCTGGGGTCGCGGCTGATGCTGCACTAAGAACCCGTCCGGGCACATCTCGGAGAGGGGGACCCCCCCCTCCTGGCCTAGCCAGGTCTCAGTGATACATGCCAGGTCCGCCCCCTCTTCCAGGATTAGATCCCGTACAAGGGGGGCCTTGTTGGTAATTGACCTGGCATTCAACAGCAGCAGCTTGAGCCCAGGGCCCTGACCTCCCTGGTTACCAGGACCTCGGGTTGAGCAAGATGGAACCAAACCAGAGGGGCCAGAACAAGGAATCGCTTGGAGACAGCGAGTTCTCGTTCCCCGAGAGCGGCCTACCCCTCTGCTCCCGCCATACCTACCTCTCCCTGTTATGACCATGGTTAAATAAATGAAATTTAATGAGCTTCTTGGAATAGATAAAGCATGTCAAGCATGACATTTTACTTTTTATGAAACACCTGCAAATAGATGGGAGCATTTTGATGTATGCTTACTTAGACTGTGACTCCTGAAATCTCTCTTCAGGGGATTTTGACTACTCAATGTGATATCCATTTGAATGGTAGAAGAATTGGCTCAGGTGGTTCATTTTTCTCCATTTTTAAAATTTCTACTGGCATATCATGGACCACTGTTATAAAATAATTATTGGACTACGCAGAGCTTTGCCTTCATTCAGACCCAGTGGCCCAATAATTAAACCAGACTAGTCTTGTCTATTTTGACCACTACCTTCTCTCAATGCCAGACAGCAATTTTCTGAAGTACTGTTACCAGAACCTCTTTTAATTTGAGATGTACTGGGCAGAAGTTCTTAAGAGTAGAGTGCGACGTCAGCCATTTCTCTTTAAGGACATGTATTGTAATAAAAATATTTAATATTTTATCTTAGAATCATTGAATAGGCAAGCATTGCTAAACAACTATGGAAAACTATGCTTGAAAGCAGGTTTAGCTGCACACTTCATTGGTTAAATTTGCATTAAACTCCCCTGTTTTCACATGTATATATGAATCCAACTCTAGGTGAGTCTACATTGCTTGAGATAAGACACATATGGTGCTGGAAAAGGTTTTCTAAATTTTCAGGATTGTACCATATTCCTATATAGGTTGCTTCAGATCCATCCAGGAAGCAAAGTGAACCTCCTATGATGAGTTAATGACATTGCTGGGTACTTTCCATCATACTACAGGTAGTAAATTCAGCTTCCTCATGTTGCAGGAGTTACTCTTAAGACAATGGCAGACGGTGCTTACCCTTCAGTGCCATCAGCTGATTGTTGGAGGACTCATAGGGATTTCTGAGGAATGTGAAGCCATGTCAACTAACGATCCTAAAATGTTTTCCTGCCAATATGCAATCTCAGAAACAATATATGAGACAGCATCTAGGAAATTGAAAGGAAGAATTGAAGAGCTGAGTCAAGAGGAAGAAAAATTAAATTAGACAGAGAAGGATGAGAGAAAAGTATTTATATATAGATAAAGTAGAGCAAATTTTGGGAGGAAGGCTTTTCTATAAGTAAAGTGCCATATCAAAAAAATGGATGAGTAAGGAAAATAATAAAAGGAAGGTAGCTTTCAGGAAGAGTATTTCACCTTGGCAGAAGGAAGGGAAGATGAGAAAATAAGAAAGCTAGAATGGAAGAAAATAAGAAGGGTAAAAGTAAAGATATTTTGCTATAGGCACTTTTTCCCCTCTGTTCAGTTGTGTCCAATTCTTGGGCACTTCCTGGACAAGTGCCAACAATTTTCTTGACACAGTTCTTTCTCTCTGAGAGAAAGTGACTGGCTCAAGGTCACCCAGCTAGTTTTGTGTTTAAGCTTTAGGCAGTTTTATAAATCTATACCTACTTAATCATCTACTGTTGCTATAAATAGGTTTTCAACTCATCGTTTAAATGAACATCTGACAGTATCATTGATGTTCAGTGCCATGCAGCTTCGATCCTGGAATAATTATATTTTCTCACCACATCTCAGTTTGCTTTTCCTTCTCCCCAATCTTTATTTATGGTGCTATACTGAGCTGAAGTGGTGCAGTGGTTAAATGCAGCCATTGCAGGCTGACTGCTAGTTCAACAGTTCAGCTGTTCAAATCTCACTAGGCTCAAGGTTGACTCAGCCTTCCATCCTTCCGAGGTCGGTAAAATGAGGACCCAGATTGTTGGGGGCAATATGCTGAACTCTGTAAACCGCTTAGAGAGGGCTGTAAAGCACTATGAAGCGGTATATAAGAAAAGTGCTATTGCTATTGCTATACACTAACAACCGTAACTACCATCAAGAATAATCTCTCCCAAAACATGCATCCTGGTCTCTGAAATCTTTAGTAGAGGAAGCGATAAAGTCAACTGCTACATGAAATGCATATGGTATGGGGAGAGTTTGGGTGTGTTACTAATGTTTTATCTTAATTCTTATGTAGCAAACACGGACAGATTTCTCCTGGGATGGCATTAATGTGAGTACATCCAGCACTCTAGCTGAGTCAGTCTGTCTATGTGAGAGTCTTGCTTCTGGTGGGTCTTGAGGTGACCATTAGGGACCCATCTTGCTTCTAGTAAATTCTGGGTCATTAGATTAAGCATTTTTCTGTTTCTAGTCTAATTGATACTTTATCCAGAAAAACAAATAATTGATCGAAATGGCAGCTCAACACACTGAAGATATGGCTGAGAGAAAGTGACTGGCCCAAGGTCACCCAGCTAGTTTTGTGGGTCAAATTCCAATTAGCTAAACATTTTGTCCATGACCCCCTCAGCAGCAGAAAATCTGATCTGTGAGTGGGTGGGTATTCAAAATCCGCTCTTAAACTAGATGGATATTTGAATGACTATTTTGCTAGCTGTTTGGAATATGCCTGCCTGGACTCAAGGACATAAGTTAATTTTAATTTATATTGCAAGCATTTTTATAAGATATTATCATTATCATTTGCAAGTATAATCCAAAAACATCTACCGTATTTTTCAGAGTATAGAACGCACCGGAATATAGGACGCACCTAGATTTTAGAGGAGGAAAACAAGGAAAAAGTATTCTGAACCAATGGTGTAGTAATATATTATTTAATAAAATACCAGTGTAGCGGAATACTTTTTACAACCATGTACACTTTTTACAACCATGTACACTTTTTACAACCATGTACACTTTTTACAAACTTCAAACTTGACAGCTTTAAGACTTGTGGACTTCAACTCCCAGAATTCCTCCTCCAGCTCAGGAATGGGAGTTGAAGTCCACAAGTCTTAAACTTGCCAAGTTTGAAGACCCTTGCCACCCCTAACCCCTAAACCAGGGATCTTCAAACTTGACAGCTTTAAGACTAGTGGACTTCAACTCTCAGAATTCCTCCTCCAGTCATGCTAGCTCAGGAATGGGAGTTGAAGTCCACAAGTCTTAAACTTGCCAAGTTTGAAGTCCCTTGCCACCCCTAACCCCTAAACCAGGGGTCTTCAAACCTGTCAGGCAGCTCGCTTTGGGGTGAGCGGCGGCAGCGGCTCCGGGCAGCAGCGGCGGCGGGTGGGGGCAGCGGCGGGCGGTGGCAGTGGCGGCGGTGAGCGGTGGCAGCAGCGGCGGTTGGGGGCGGCGAGCGGGGGCGGCAGCGGCCGGCAACGGCTCCGGGCAGCAACGGCTGCAGCGGCGGTGGCCAGCAATGCCTGGAACCGGCCGAAAATGCAATGCGCGGAGGCTGAAAACCCCCAAAGGGTGGGGGCTGACGGGTGGGTAGGGCTACATTCGGTGTATAAGACGCACCCAAATTTTCACCCTCTTTTGGGGGGTAAAAAGGTGCGTCTTATACTCCGAAAAATACGGTGTTTTAATGACTCCTTTATTTTCATTCTCTTTTTTATCATAGCATTTTAAAATAATACAAACTTTATCCAAATTATTCAGACTCTCATGGTTTTGTAAACCATGTGTATAAATGTATACATAAATGTAAACACATACAATTCTGTAAAAGTGGGACATAAAAATCACCTTTCAAACTGTTCATTAAAGAATGCAAATGCCATTAAAGAAGTTAGGTCCTGTAGTCTTCATCACCAAAAAACTAAATATCCAGAAAAGAAAACTTATCTAGATTATCTACAATCTACAGTTTTAAACTGGAACTCAAAATCATTAAATAAACCTAATTCTGTGTTAGCCACAATATGCTGTACTTGGACAACCAAACATGATAAAAAAAGGACTACAGAAATTGCTTTGCCAAACGTCTACCACAATACCCGCAAGACAAATTATCTAAAAGAAAAAAACTCACACAATAGAGAAAAAAAGAAAATGTATTCCTTCTGTAGATCTATGCAGTACACAGTTGCCATTCCGTACATTCTTCAGGGAGTAACACTTCTAATAACTATCTCGTATGTTCTGCTAAGGATAGATTGTCATCCATTTAATTTTCTCACTAACTGTCATATAAATTGCTTAGATCAGGGGTGACCAAACTATGGTTCTTTGAGGACCTGTGGACTTCAACTCCCAGAATTCCTGAGCTAGCCATGCATGCATGGCTAGCTCAGGAATTCTGGGAGTTGAAGTCCACAGGTCCTCAAAGAACCATAGTTTGGCCACCCCTGGCTTAGATCAAACAATAATGAGCTACTCAAAGGCATACAATAATACTCAGATCATGGCTAAATATAAATGTCTATTCTTTAATGCTCTGAGTACAATTTTTATTAGACGACCAATGACTTTTGTAGCCCATTTTCTGGAGACAAGTATCAAATCATAGGACATGCTAGAGTAATTACAATATATGTGCATAATACTGCCATTTTTATTTTAAAGGAAAGTAGCTACCGGGCCCCAAACCAACACTGTTCTTCAACCACCTTCTTTCTGATGCTTGGGTTTTCTGTGCCCCATACAATACCATTTGCAATAAATGGCAAATTCAGGAAAAATGGCTAATCTAGTGTATGTATGGGGAGGGGATTTTCAGTAAGAAGAGAGAGCAGTTCAAGGGTATGGATTCTTACAGATTGCATGGATAATATAGAAGGAAAATTAACTGACACATCTGTGGTTTTGGAGGATTTGTACCCAATTTCAATTCCTATATTTTTTCAATTCCTATTTTTTTTTCTTCTTTTCATTTTGCGATTGTACACCATGTTCCTCAACAATAATGTTGAGTGTTTCCTTTGTGTAGCATTCAAAGATGAGAAGTAGGGACAGAAAAAAAAATACTAAGACGTGAGTTATGTTCTATTACTTACTGTAGAGCAGAAGTAGTGGTGACTTCTGTGCAGAGTTCCCTGAATCTAGTCTTTCCTTTATCATTCTGGCTTCTATACTAAATCAAAATAAGAAAGCAGCTGGGTTAATCTTCACCTTTGAAAAATACTTTCTGACCTTATCTACTCAGTATTTATCTGAATCCAGATAACAGTAATCCACTCTTATTCTTCTCTACTCACTCAGACCACCAATTTACAACATTATACAGCTATCGCTGTGATATAAGCCTGTCTAAATTTATAATCCACTGCCACCGTGATGGTGTATTATGTTATTAGTTGTTATGTTAGAAATGCTCTGAAGCACTTGGGAGCTTTACATACACAATAGGTTTTACCTTGAATTTTATTTATTTTCTGTCTTTTAACTTCTCATATAATATATCATAAATTGCTGGTAAAACACATTCCAGCCAGACACCAAATGTAACTTTAGCTCATTAGAGCTGATGTAAAAGTAATACTTGCCTTAGAAACTTTCTGCAGTTACTGTTGTTGTTTTTCCTTCTTTGTTCCTTCTATTTTAGATTTCTATTTCTTGTTTTCTTAGAAACTCAGATCAGAATACGTCCTGCTCCTTTTCTCTATCTCATGTTTTATTTCTTGGTATGACCTGTTTTCAGCTATCCATGGAAGATACAACCTCAATTCTTCCCAAACTGAAACGAAACTCAAATGCCTATGGGATTGGAGCTCTTGCTAAGTCATCTTTATCTGGTGAGGATCTCAAACCTGTGAATCTGAAACCGTTGTACTTCTTACTAACCTGGGTTTTATCCACTTTTTGCCCTAGCTTCAAATCTTTATGAAATAACGGGAGTAAAAAAGAAACTTTTGGTAACTTTATTACCTATCCAAATTGCAGGATTAAGTGCCATATATTTATCAGTTCCCTCATTGCTCCTATGTCTCAGAATTGGTTCGTTACTCCTTCACATTTCTGTGTTGGAACAGGTAGGTGTGGTTGAGTGCATAACAAGAATTCACTATTGTCTGTCTGGGGTAAAAATAAAAACTGGACAAGACCCATTACCTTTCACATATTACAGAACAAGGTCTTTTTTTCTAATGCAAAAAAAAAAACAATCTTCCCCCCACCACAATAAGGGGTGTGTGTGTTCTTTCTTCTCTTGACATTTAATTGCTAATTCACTTCTAAGGCTTTATGTTTTATTAACACATATAGTTTCTTCCCAACAGCCTTCCTAAGTTTAATACCTCTCAGTACTGAATCACAACTCTCAGATTAACTTGGGGAGCCATGGACCACAGTTCTAAAGAACATAGGATTGAGGAATGCTTTCCTAAAGTTATATGCTGATCTCCCCTGATAGAGATTCCACTTTTGGGGACTCTTTGTTCTAGAGCACTCTTCCTATGGCAAAAGCCGAGAGACTGGGATGGTCAGGAACCTAGATTGGTTCTCCAGACTTCACTTTGGTTATCCATTCAGTAAGAGTGACAAGGATAGACTATAATCTGCAGCTGTCTACAAGATGATCCATTTCAAATGTTTTGGGATATGGAGTGTCTGGGCTACAAGGCACTGGATTTCAAATATATTTCAGAGTGACTATTAAAGCTCTGGATTTAACCCCTAAAGCAGCTGTTAAGGGTTAAATTATTTAGAGGATGTCACCCTCACCTGTACCAACCTGTTCACCTTTAAAGACCAGTAATTTCTCCTGCCGCCTTTGAGGGTGACAAGGTGACCAATACAAAACAACAGGGTTTTTCTACAGAACTCTATGTTCCTGGAATGGTTGGCATCTAGAAGCTATCAAGCCTCACCAACTTTAGAAAGTCCAGAATACATATTTATTCTTTTCTGCTTTTCATGAGAGCGATGTGGGGATAGATCTGGGATTAGATGCAGTTGTATTTTTATTTTAGTATTGGCTGGTCTTAGTATTGTTATGATGCTGTGATTTTTGCCCTTTATCAGTGTTTACTATTTTGTTATTTATGTATTTATTCCATGTGATTACATTATGTAAGCAGCCTTGGGAAGGATTTTGTCCTTAAAAGCATTTTAAATAACAGAATTTTCTATTCAATTTGCTCATAGTAGAGAAAAAGGAAAGAATTATACCAAAGATTCACAGAATTAAAGAAGTTCTATCAATCTGTTTAAAGCTTTTGAAAATCTTAGTCATAACTAGGAAAAGAAGCAAGTGCTAGAATTAATTAACATTAATCTTTCATGATTAAAAATATTCTGAAAATAGACAGCCCTGTTTTTATTAACAATCAATACATTGCAATTAGTATATTTAACTTTTGATGAATGAACATTAAATGGTATAATTTCATTGTTGCTACTATAATTAGTTGTTGTTGCCTACTATAATTTCTATACACTTTTTGATTTATAGGTAGAAAAATTATTTCCTGTCCCATAAAGAGCAAAGATTAGGGAATAGACAGTTAAAATCAACATTATGTCTTTTGAAAGAGTGTTAATTTCTTTATGTAATACATAGATCAGTTTTGTTGTATGTCTCATTAAATTCTCTCACTGCCATTAGGCAATGTCAACAACCCATTTTTCAAGTGCTTTAGGATCAGTCTAGATCAGTGATGGCGAACCTATGGCACGGGTGCCACAGGTGGCACGCGGAGCCATATCTGCCGGCACGCGAGCCGTTCCCCTAGCTCAGCTCCAGTGCGCATGTGCGTGCCCGCCAACTGATTTTTGGCACGCGCAGAGACTCTGGGAGGGCGAGTTCAGCCTCCAGAGGGTCTCCGGGGTGGTGGGGGGAGCGTTTTGGCCCTCCCCAAGCTCCAAGAAAGCCTCTGAAGCCTGGGGAGGGCAAAAAACTGGCCCACTGGAAGTCGGGAAACGGGAGTGGGGGGGGGTCGCACATGCATGCGCAGGGGGGTGGGTCAAGTCGGGGGCTTTGAATTATGGGTGTGGGCACGCACACACGTGCGATAGCACATGCACGCACTATTTTGGCACCCGAGGAAAAAAAGGTTCACCATCACTGATCTAGATACATATAAGTTCATCTCTTTCTCCCTCCTGCTGTGCTGCAACCAAAGACCCACCCCAGATCCGCTCTTGTGCGCATCAGGAGAAAAACTACCATAAGTGCCAATGAAAACTTCTCTCTGTGGGCATAGAGCAAATTTATAAAATACATAAGGGTTGGGTGAGGATAGAAAATGATTTCTAGGACAACCATGAGGGTTAATTCCTCAGCAGTGCAATCCTGATTTTGCTCCCCATAACATTTTTTTTTGAGAAAGCATATTGCTTATGCACATTTATTATCATATTTTGTTGGATGTTTAAAATTCATTACACATGTTGTTATATTGTGGCCCCAATTAGCCTCTTGCTGTCGAGCCCAGATTCTCCTCTGCAATGACGAATAATTGTATTGTACAGATAAAAAGAGGGTAAAGCAATTCAGTTTTGGAGTTCCATGGCGCATATTTTTTTTTACCTTTATGGGGAGTCTCCTGTAACAGTAGAGCAATTACTGTATGTTGGGACAGGAACAAAGTAGACTTGCCCTAGGTTGCCATGACAGATTGCTCTCGTGCTGTATAATAGCCCCTCTTTGTTTTATTAATATCTGGCGCCTTAGGGATGTCCCGCACCATGAAGGATCACGTCACCAAGCCCACTGCCATGGGGCAGGGTCGTGTTGCACACATGATTGAGTGGCAGGGCTGGGGCAAAGGCAGCGGCCAGCAACCCACTCATGAGACAATACGCAAGGATGCAGATGCTTACTCTGACCTGAGTGATGGAGAAAAAGAGGCTCGATTCCTTGCAGGTATGCTACCACTTCTCTGTATGCAAATGGCTCTAGGTAGAAAAGGAGGAAGAAGAGGAGGGGGGGTAAGTGGGATACAGAATAGTTTTTCTAGATTTGTGGAATCACAGTGACTGTTCCTCTATTATTATGGTTGCTTGCACAGTTAGTCAGATGTTTAGACTGGATGTGACATTGTTGTCTACCTGTTGAGTCCTTCCCAAACACCTAGGCAGATGTTGTTATTTCATTAGACTCAAAATTCCAAATCTATTTATTTGGAATATAGCTTTTCTTTGGACTGCATAGATGGACTGAGGATATTCAGATGTTTGGACATAACAATTTCTGATCTGTTCCTCTTACATTTGAAGAAGTTTGAAAATAATCCAAGAGTTATCTTAGAGGAGATATTCTTACACTGGAGTGGATGTGGACCCATTCAAATCTCTCAGTATAGATAATATCTTTTCACTATCTTATTCCCTGGGCTCAAATAAAACAAATAAAGATTTCCATTGAAAATGTCTCTATGCTGAATTATTCCTTTTCCCTCCTTAGATATTATAGATCATATTTCTAGCTCTGATATCATGTATAATTTTACTATACAATTCTGTATTCCTATTCCATATTTTTAGCAACTTCCAAACATTGCTGAATGCTTTGAGGGTGGGATTTATTCCTGTGCCACTGACTATGTACCTATATGCATGAGACAACCATTCTGATACAAGATTGTCCATTCAAAATATAAAATTTCAGAATCCAGGTTGGAATTTTGAGACAGGATATTGATCAGGATATTGGACAGTGAGACAGTGAAAAGAAAGACAGTGAAGTGACAGATGTATGCGATTATTGGCAAGTGGGAGAAAGGAATGAGTTTGCATCATTGACATTTACTCTTTTCTGTCTTTTATATTTTAGGAGTGATGCAACAGTTTGCTATCTCTGAAGCCACACTGATGGCCTGGTCTTCCATGGATGGGGAAGATGTAAGTGTCAACTCCAATCAGGAAAACCAAGCTGGCAACTACAATGAAAACTATCAAGAGATGATGGAGAATCAAGGTGAATATTTATTTTCCTCTTAGCTTCCAGGAGTTGGACATAAAGCTATAGGGAGACAGGTAATCTTTTTCTCATGAGACAATTAGAGAAGGCTAAGACTATACTGATTGGGAGAAGCATACCAGTCCTAGTTATCTGTTATGAACTTCCTATTTATTTGTGCAATACATTGGCTAAGCACTAAGCAGGAAAATCCTAGTTTTAAATGTTTTATCAGCACTGAACACATTAAATAATGTTAAGAAAGCTGCTGTCAGCCTTAAATCCCCTAATACTGGCCACTGTTAGAAGGTTAATGTAACCAGTATTCAATTAATATTACCTAGATCACCGAACACTATAAGGCACAGCTTGTATTCTGTATTATATGATTTCCTCTACTTTCATTATTTGTCCCACAACACCACCTGGTAGGTCTCTTTGTGCCTCAAGCTTTGTAGAATTTAGGTCAAATTTGTGTCTAGACCATGTTGCTTCAGAATACAAATAGGGGCTGATGCAACTCAATGGATGTCCTCCAGACTAGCTTAAAATCCCTCTCAGTAGCAAGCTGGGAAATTAGTAAATCCAACCTTCCCCCTCACATACTAATTGTCAACAAGCAGATGATATTTATTTGAAGAAGATCATTTTGAGTTTAACACCCCTGAGCTATTCTATATTAACCAAGCACATTCCAGTCAACATATATACAGTTTGTATACATATACATCAGTAGTGGGTGTTCTGACCTGGCTTCCTGATAACAAACCCCAACACAACACCCGTACAAACCTTGTTTAATAATAACAACTACTAATTGGCTTGTTTAGCAGTCGTTCTAAAGTCCAATAAATTATAAAGCAGTCTTTTCTGAGCAACAGCTGTTAATTAAGCTCCTTAACAGCCAGCAATAGTTCAAACAAAATAACTTAAGTCAGACGAAGAGTCTTCCAGATAACAGCACACGAACCTGGCTGTTTGGCAAAACGCCCAGGAGGAATTTGCAGGCAACTTTGACGAGTTCAAACAGGACCTGACACACAGGCTTGACTTTCAAGGACCAGGACTTGGAATGAACTTGGTTGCTTCCTGCAAATTCCTTCTTCAATTTCACCACTTAAATAGGCTATGGGAGTGGCCAATTACCCCCAAGCCTTACTCTCGAGTAGTCCTTCTCCTCAAGAGCCATTCCTGCCTTTTGGCAGCTCTGCGCGCACGTGCATTGAGAACAGACTCCTCTTCTTCGTCTTCACTTATGGCAGCCTCTGGAGGTTCTGAAGGCCCTGGCTGAATCTCTGTCTCTGGCACCGAGTCCTCTCCAGTCTCCTCACTGTCCGACTCTGGTACCAGCTGCACAGGCCGCTGGCGAATCACAACATCAGCCTTTTTGCTGTCCGAATCTGCTACCAGCTCACAGGCCACTGGCGGTCCACAACACTGGGTTCTAAAACCCTTTACTACCGGTTCGTGTGCAACGCTTCTGCGCATGCCTCCCACCGCCAGCGCTACCGAACCAGTCCAAACTGGGAGCAACCCACCACTGGTATACATATAGTTGATATGTGCATTCATAAAGTTCAAGAAATTTACAAATATATGTTTATATTTCAATACACATATTAGTTATCCACATTTAACAAATATGTCCATAAAGAGATTTCTGGGGGATAGCTAAATATCCTTTTACATTCCTTTCTTTCCCAGAATAAACAAGTGGAATATTTTAATGAATAATTATATTATATTATATTATTAGTATTATATTGTATTATTGATATTGTGTTAAATATTAAATTATTATTAAATATTAAATATTATTATTAATTATCTCCTTGTTGCTGAAAAAATAAATAATTAATAAACAGTAGAAATAGAAGTTTTTGAATCTTTAATCTTTAACTGATTTTAAAGACACAAGCAAATCATAATATCACTGCTATCATGTTACACAAAAAGAAGTTCTAACTTATTCCATGAGAACTATGCGTGACTTTGCTCTCTTGAAATTTGCCAGTTCAATCTAAATCATTATAAAATATGAGCTATATTCCTTTTAAAAAATGTATCTATACTGTAAAAGTGCTACTATAATCAAGTAAATAATAATGCTGTGAAAAGAAAACAGAATCTTCTATGACCAGTTTAATAAGGGTGCTTAAAGAGAAGGAAGTAAGAGGAATATTTTGAATAAAAGTAGCATTATCTTAGAACAATACAAAAAGTAGGATAGGATGGAATCCAGGAATGTACAACTTTAGTCAGCTGATGGGCCTTGTGTAGCATATGAAGACTTCTACTTCAAAAGCAGATGCTTTTGAAATCTCACCGGCTCAAGGTTGACTTAGCCTTCTATCCTTCCGAGGTAGGTAAAATGAGGACCCAGATTGTTGGGGGCAATATAAATATACATTGCTTAGTGGTGTAAACCGCTTAGAGAGTGCTTGCACTGTGAGGCAGTATATAAATCTCACAAATAAATAAATAAATGCGGGCCACTTTCAATATCTTTTCTTGCTTCTATACATCCTTCCTTTGTTTTATTATTTTTTACATTTTATTTTTCATTTATTCATTCACGTAAGTTTTACTTAGCCCTATCGAGAGACTCTCAGAGGATCACAAGCATGCTATAAGTAGTCCTTACAACCCTTTTATTTAACCACCATTATGATGATGCTAAAAAAAAGATAGCTATGACTGATTGTAAGGAAGCTCACTTACAATTGTCACAGCATCCCAGTGTTCATGTGTTCAGAATTCAGTTACTTGGCAATAGGCATGTATTTATGATGGTTGCAGTATCTGGGGTCATGTGATTGCCATTTGTGACCATCCCAGGGGTCTTGTAACAACCAAAGTTAGTGGGAGAAGCTCGATCCCTTAATGACTGAGGCAAAAAAAGATTGTAAAATCAGACACAACACACTGAATGACCACATTGCTTAACAGCGGAAGTTCCGGACTCATTTGTGGTCATAGGTCAAGAACTTCCAGTATTAAAATGTCCATTGTATAATACATAGTAAATTTTAAAAATCCATAAACCTATAAAAACATAAAACAAAAATTGTACAAAGAATAAACAAAAAGCAAAGAAAAAAAGATGATGTCATTTAATTATTGAAGACCTTTATAAACAATTGTTTTTAAAATAATTTTCTAAAACCTAATAAACAAAGAGCTGATCAAATTTCAGGGGCAAAGAATTTTAGTAATAGCTAAAATAACCCCCACCCCCACCCACCCCAAATATAGTACAATGGCTCCTTTATCAGCAGAGGGTGAAATGATACCAAGAATCTAAATAGACAGAATAGCAAGTGAAAGAGAAGTTATTGAAATACAGTAATAGAGCAAAAGCTGTTTTACTTATTCTTGGGTGGAGGCTTGTGGGAAACGTAACTGACAAAGTAAATACCAGTTTTGCAGCAAAAATTTTAAAAAAGAAGTTTTTGGGATACTTTTATTGTTATTGTTTTGTTTTTAATGTATATAATTGACCATTAAACCACTGCCTCAAAAATGGAAGAGAGTTTTTTTTAAAAAGAAGGAAACTAACCCCACCTCCTCTGGGGCCATAAATGAGCTGCATATAGTACGGTATGTGACTTGTAACTTTTGCACTCCTAGATTAGGGCAGAGCTGGAATGCAATTTCAAAGTCTTTCATTTTGTAGCCTCAGAGCTGCTATAAGATGATAGCAATAGCAATAGCACTTATATACTTTACAGCCCTCTCTAAGCGGTTTACAGAGTCAGCATATTGCCCCCAACCATTTGGGTCCACATTTTATCCACCTCAGAAGGATGGAAGGCCGAGTCAACCTTGAGCCTGGTGAGATTTGAACTGCCAAATTGCAGGCAGCCAGCAGGCAGCAGAAGTAGCCTGCAGTACTGCACTCTAATTACTGTGCCACCGTGATTATATGTGTAATGTATTTGCTAGAAGTTTGACATCTTCCGCTGCCTTCTCTCTGGTAGTCAGATCACTTTCTTCTCTTGGATCTTTTAGTCTTGTTTCAGATCACTGGAAAAAAAATGTCTCAAGACATTCTAAAATCCCCCACAGCAGCTCCCTGGAACACAAAAGATTATGGTTCAATCCAAGCATCTACATCTCATAGAGACCTAACATGAATATATATTCTCAGTCCATATTCACTTGATCTGTACATTGGATTAATCAAAGTACCTGAATATAAATCATGAATGCATCTTCACAGCTGTGAGATTCTGAGAGTCTAACAGCTGTGTAAATAGCCATTTTAAGGGATGTTCATTGTTAAATTGTGTCCTCTCTCAACCTCCTCAGGGAACTGTTGAGCAAGCTTGCCTTCCTGCCACAAAATCTTGTTGCTTGCGCCTTTCCTATGTCTTCTTCAATCCTGCCTTTCACCTCTCTTTCATTTTTATTCTTCTTTTTCTACCTCCTGTGCAGAACACCTGGCCCAGGTGCAGTATGACACATGGCCTCACTCTTACGTCTCACAAGGCATGTACTGCCTGGGTTCATCTGATGCTTGGGAAACCAGTGATCAGTCCCTCATTGCGTCCCCAGCTGCTGGCTCTTACCTCGGCCAGAACTTTGAGGAATGCCAGCCTAACCTGCAGGAAAGTGTTATAATCCAGAACAACCTTATCCAGCAGCACCAACTGTTGCAAATGCAACAGCAGCAGCAACAGCTACAACAGCAGCAACAGCAGCAACAACCACACCAGCAAGTGCAACAGGCTGTGTTCCAAAATACTGGCCTTGTAGATGTATGGCCAGCTCAGATAACTCCTAGTGGTGATGATAGCGTTGGTAATGGGGGGGATGCTGAATCCAGCACTCTTGTGGGAGTTCACGCGGAAGAGGAAGGGGACCCAGTGCTGGAGAAAGCCCCCCTGTTGAACAAGAAATCTTCTCCAGAAGAGGACGATGTTGTATGCCGAGATCTGGAGTCTCTCTCACCCAGAGAGGAGGCAGAGCCTGCTGCTCTTAGCCGCAAGGTTTCTGATGTTACATCATCTGGAGTTCAGTCCTTTGATGAGGAAGAAGGTGAAACCAATAACTGATGCTGGCTGTTGAAACTTTTGACAATATGCATGGGAAACACGGGTGGGGGAAAGTGTCAGGGAAGCCCCTCTCCAGCTCCTCAATTCCTCCTATCTCAATTCTCCAGGCTCCCCAGTTCCCCATAGCACACTTGTTTATCCTTAGATTTATGGAAAGGTAAGCCAAGGACCAAAGTGCTGGGCATTGCTAACTCCCCCCTCTCCTCCTGCACACGTTAGGCTGAACTTCTAAGACTTACTGCCCAGAAAGCTCAGGGAATGCAAGATAGTGGCCTCATGTGGACATTGCAAACAGCGGGAACAAGTTATGCTGGTATCAAGAGTGGTTTTGTGAGGCTGATTCAATTAACACAGCCTCTCAGAAAATGCTGCTCTGATCTGGCTCTTGGAACCTGGTGGATCAATGATAGGGAGAGAGGGATGCTTCTTAGATAACTTTGCAACAAAAAAGTCAGGCCTCATCAAGAATTCTACTTTATGGAAGTGAGGTGCTATTTGGAGAGAAGCTTTCACTTGAGGCCTAGAGGACCATGAAGTGGAGGGCATGGATCCAGACTGTGGGACTTTAGGGGTAGTGACTATTCCGTGATAAAACTGAGGTACTCTGAGTCCAATTCAAACCTCATTCTTCAGCACGTGTGCATGCATTTGCCGCTGAAAGCCTCTTTATGCACCCACCCTCTGTTAACTTTGCCTATATGGGGGCTGGAGAGGGTTTTCCCCCTCTTTTTATTATTGGGCACTGCATGTAGGGAAAAGGGAGCGGGGGTCATCTGTCAATCTTATAATTTATGCAGACATGGAGTTCAGTCTTTCCATTGTATACAGGGAAGACAAGGCAAAGAAACAAAAGCAAACACATACCACAGCTTAACTATGTACTTAGTTTTCATCTATTTTTCTCCAAAATGTTTATGTTGCAACTGGTTTTTTGGCCATCAGAGGGAATGGCCTGGTGCCATCTAGTGTAAGGTAATACTCCTTTTCTAGACTTGCAAGTTCCTCTGAAAATATTGCAAAATTGAGACTGGGCCAAGAGTAATTCTCTACTGTTCCCATTCATTTTCCTGCTAGGATTTTTGTTCTAATAACAAATATTTGTAATGCCTAGCTCAATCAAGAATAAGAAAAAAGTAAGCGGCACATTTTTCTCATTTTTTATTTGAAGAAGGGTTTTTTGGGGGGTGAATGATTGCTAAGTTTTGTGTCCCATAGAGTTTGATCTCAAGTTATCCCTTTTTCTCAGTTATGGTTTGTCTTGGCAGATAAATGGAAATTAGCATTAAAAAATCTAGTTTTTAATACTTTGTTCTTTCACCATTGTTTGTCAGACACAAACAATGGAAGAAAATAATAATATAAAAAAATGGTCAGAATTAATAAAAAAAAGTTTATGGTCATCATTAAAAGAGCAAAAATAAGGACACTGCCATAAAAGGTGACCCTACATTTTCTTGTGAGAAAACACCCACAGGTAAATAGCATTTTCTCTGCTCTTTTCTTCCTCCGTTCCTACACCATTCTATTTACCTGAAATTTCAATGAGGCTTGCAACTAACTTGTTTTCTCTGGGTCTGCTGGCTAGAAAATTGAAGAGTAAATTGCACAGCAACGCTTTATTTACTCAGATCTTACCCTTTTGTGTAGAGATAGGGGGAAAACTTTGGGTTCAGAAGCTTTGCATTCAGATGTCATCAGCAAAAGGGAGGTGAAGTGCCCCCAACCCTTTTCATGAAGTATTGAGGGGAACTCCATGTATTTCAACAACCAAGAAACTCTGTCTTCCCCTTTACTGCACCTTCTTTGAGAACATTTTCATCATACAGACATGGCCAGGCAAAAATAATCAAAGCAAAATGCATGAAAGAAAAGCCTTTTGTCACCATTCTTTTCCTTGTCTCTGTTTCCTTACTCTTCCTGGCTCCTTGGGTTGGGGAGGCTGCTCAACCTCTGAGCCTTTGGGAGCCCACCTCTTTTTTAAAATATGTTTACATGCTACAGTGCCAACCTCTGAAGGCTAAGAGGGTTGGATACAGAACTCCGCTGGATATGAGGGACAACACCTCATGTCCTTGCATTTTTTTTTCTTAAATTGCTGCATTCTGGCTTTCAGTCAGTTGTGGGGAATTCTCCCAGCAATGATGCAGAACCATGAAGAGTGCAGAGTGTGCATCTCTGCAAATGAAGAATGAGTGAAATTCCTGTTACTCCAACATCATCGAGCCTTCAGGATAACCAGAAAGCTTTGAGATGTTTCCAGTATTGTGATGGGGGAGGGTGGAGATTCAGGCAGCCTGATTCTCCTTTCCTCCAAACCATTATGCTCCATGTGCCTATCCAGGACCAGGACTAAACCTGGATGTTTACGGTAATTTGTTTCTGTGTAAATGTATCCTGCGTTCATCTTGGCGCTCACTGATCTTGATAATAAGTGGCTCATCTTGTTTAGATACCTTATTTTATTGTCTGTCTTTTTTAAAGGAAAATGTAAGCAACATGCATTTGATAATGCCACATATCACAAATGTTTGAGAGATGTATATTTTTTTGCAGTCTGAGAGATGCCAGAGGGTCATATTGCATGAAAATCAGTAAAGAAACAACAAGAGAAAGCTAATTTTGTGTTTGTAGAACTGGGGATGTGACTGAACAATGTGTACAGTGGAATAGAGAATCACAACTGTATTGTAGATTTCTATAACTATCATTGGAAAGTTCTACCAAACAAAGATAACCATATTTTCTTTTAAATTGTACAGTTCTTGGGGAGGGTTTATAAATAAATAGAATTACGGTATTCGGGATATGAAACTCCATTTACCTTTCTCTCCCTCCATCCCCTGCAAAGGGATCTTGCCTTTTAAAATATCTTTCCTATTGTTCCCTATGTTTAAATGTACTGATGGCTCTGCTTTTAGCCAGGTACATCAGCAGAGAAAAAAGTTACTCAGTTACGCTTGGCCCCAGATGAGAAAAAAAAACCCATTCAGCTTCAGTTTTCTGTTGTGTAGCATTCCAAGTCCTAAAAGATTACAGCTTTCATTTTATTGGACAAAATAATGATCAGAATTGCCGTATTGCTCTATTCATATAATAAAACAGATCTTTGTGACACCTTCAAAAGGAACAACAAATGTTGCGATCTCAGCTGCTAAACAGAGTCAGGTCAGGTTCACTGACCTGAATGGAAACAGCTCAAAGTGATTCCTGATATAAATGCATTAGTATCAGCTAACTGAAGAACAAATACTATTATCAAAAGATGGGACTGCCTGTGCCAGGGCAGCTCTGCATCTCTGAATATATTGTGGTCAGAAAGCCTCAATCAGGAAAGTTGGGGATAATTTTTTTTAAATCAGGCAGATAGCACAGCATACTGCACACCCTTTTTACCACTTGATAGGTGGGTTTATTTCTGGGCTTGGAGCCTACTGAGGGAAAAAAAACCAGAAAAGATCATTAGGAAAAAGGGCAGTTGAGGGAGGGTTACAGCCCCATGCCTCAGTCTGCTCTTTCAGTTCTCCAACTCTACTGCCTTATTATTTATCAGCAACCTGTGTCTGAAGACCCCAGCCCATTTTGCCACAGAATGCTAAGGGGGGGAAAACATTTTAGTCTATGAGGGCTGCATTTATTAACTCTCAATGGTTTCACGTTAACGTGATCATGTTCAGAAATTTCACATTTGTTACATGCATCACATTTGAAATGTGCATGCCTTTCTTTTTAATCGCTTGGTTTCTTCTTAAAAATTCGGAAGCAAAATGAAACCATGCAATTCAGATACACTGTGTAGCTTTATATTTTGAATGTCTCTGAACTGATAGGCAATGAATTCCTGACTGAAGAATATTGGAGGGGATGTGTAGGTTTATGCTCATGTATAAGATAACTGTTGTCCGATGCCTGGATATTATGCCAAGGTTGAGAAATGCACCCCTCTGCAGAAATTGTAAACCTGAAATGTTCAGTGTCCTCACCACTGGCCCTATCACCCAAGACTTCGGAGTTACACTTAGACCACATATAGAGACTTTAGGTTCCCCATTCCTGGCTTATGTACTTGAATAATTATACCCTTCTTATAGAGATTATTCATGAAACCATTAGGAATGTCTAATCTTTTTTTAATGAAGTAAAAACTGGAATTGAATTTCCTTGACATACTTTGTGGGGGGGGGGAACTCCCTTGAAGTCATTTTTAACCCTCTGCTGCCACTTCCTGATCCTTTGCATGAATCATAGCAGCTGTAGAATCATAGTTAGCAAATAGTGTATTTTGTACTATTCACTAAATAATTTTCTTTGGTGCAATATTGCAGTGCTTATGTTGTGCCATGAATGCTAGCTAGCTTTATTCCAAGGTATTTGAGCAGTTTTACGAAAGTATTTTGAACGGGTAATCAAGGGATTGCCAAAGAGTCCTGAAGGAAACATTCCATAAATGTCTGTCCCTTGCTTGTCCTTGCCTGTGAGCCTTAAATCCCTCTCCTTACTCATTTCTTAACTGCTAGAAGAACTGAAAGATGGTGTCATGGTGGATGACATCACAACACTGGGAGCATAGTGACACGCTCTATTTGCTAGCTCAAGATGGAAGAGAATTAACTAGGAATGAAAGAAAACAAAATGTCCTTGAACCTTGAGGACCAATTAAATGTTCCATTCCCCCCCCCCTTAATTTAGTTCAGTAATTGTTAGAAGGACTTTTCTTAAGTGAGGGAAGGCCACTTAAATAATTTCTAACAGAATTATTCCACTGATAAGGGGAAACCAACAAGTTTTCTGAGGGAAGAAATAGCTGTAGGAGCTACTTTTGAGCAAATCAGCAGCCCCTGAGGAAAGAATAAACCAGTCTCCCTTTTTTAAAGTAAAATCCAAAGCTTTGCAGCTGCATTTTAAAAAATGAACGTTAAATCAGATATTTTATGTGCCTCCTATAACATGCCTAGTCAGTGCCTAAGGGTCGTATATGCATCGTGTTTTTCAATTTCTCACCTGAGCTATTGTGGATAACTAACTCTTGCTCCTTCTTGCTTTTTTCTCCTTGAATGAAATATCTAGGTATATATGAAAATCACCAGGGTGTTTATGAAAATTGGACTTTTGTAAAAACAGCAACCAGATATAAATTGTGTCTTGCTTAAATATTAATATCAAGATATTATTACAGTGGGCTACATGGTTAATAATTACACATATTAACACCGATACATTTGAAATGTAATGGAAGTGAGATGGGTGGCTATATAAATGTAATACATAAATAGTGAAGTGGAAACAGCAAAGCAGAGGGAAAGAACTAGATTAGAGAAATTAAGCCAAGAGACAGGTTCTGGAGACAATGTTCCTGTGCCCTAGTAAGGTGTCTTTCAACTGCATTGGATTTCAGTTCCCATCACCCCCAGCCAACTTATTCACCTCTTTTTAGGAACAAGTTTTGGCAATAATACCTGTAGAATTGGTGTTTGTTAAGATAGGCTTGCTTAAAAAGGTTTCTATATTAGGTGTGAGTGAGGGCCTTGCCCTGTGTCACTCCAGGCCATAGAGGAAGGCATTCACGAAGAGCAATATTTGTGTATGTTTCAGAGGAGTTGAAAAGCAAAAGCACCCCTTTGAAGTCCCCTTAATTCCCTGCCACCCAAATCAGGTTAGCTTCTTTTTTTTTTTAAGTCTTTAAGAGGCAAAGGAGACATTTCATCCTCTTCAGCACCCTTCCAATGGGCTCTGAAAATGTCAGCCCCATTCCACAACGACCTTTACAGCCCTCAGCTATGGCAGGGCAGAAATCATAGTGTGGCCTTCTGGCCATCATTGTTCTTGGACCTTGAATTTCTTTAGTTCCCTGGGCAGTTAAAGCAGAATGTAATTTTCATGTCAGACCAATAAATTAGGAAATGAGTTGGCTCATTGTGAAAACATATTCAATGTCTCAGCTTGGTTATGTTGAAACAAGCATTTTTTGAGTATTTCCCCCCCTACATTCCCTCATATAGCCTTGAAGTGCAGAGAAGTGTAAGAAGCAATGCTTTTTCTCCGTTAGGCAGGCCTAAAGCAGTGGCATCCGGGAGATTATGGTGGTCAAAAAAACTCAAGATGGCGATCATGACCACGATATTGAAGTTCTGTCCCTTTGTACATGTGTGCGATATACAAGTGGCTGGGCTTCAATCACATGGTCATTATTGCCATCTTGACTTTTTTGACACATACCATCCCCACAATGGACTCGTCTGCCTAAAATCTGCCTTTTTTGAACTACTTTGTTATTCTGTTGCTGATGAATTGTTTCTTACTCTTATTTGCATTTCTCCATTCTAAGATCTGTTTACTTATTCATATGTGCAACATATAGCCTCCCTTTCTTTCCTTCAGGAGCTCACAGTAGTGGACATAGCAGTTGCTCCTTAACCAAACTCTGTGAGATAGGTTGGACTGAGAGAAAGTGACCAGACCAAGTCATCCCATGAGCTTCTATGAAAAAAGCCAGGCTAAAATCCGATCCTCTAGCACCTTAACCATTACACCACGCTGGCTTTAGGTCAGTCCAGACAATGGCAGGTACTTCTTGCATAAGTCAGGAATAAAATTAGAAATTTGGGGCTCTACAAAGAACTATGATCCATGAATTTATATTATGCATTAAATTATTATATAAAAATGATTGAGAAGATGGCTAGTGGCTTAATTTATTACTTTTGGTACTTTCAAGGGGATTGAAGTCAATCTCTTAATCATATTTCACTTAAAAATGTAGCCATCTAGCAAATAAAGAAGATGGCACACAGGTGCAGATAATTTAGCTGCAGATAGACTTATATTGGTTTTGAAAGTCATTAAATTAGTTCTGATGCCAGAGATTTTGCTTACTTCATTGTAGCCCCTTGTGACAAGTCATTATCTCTCTATTTACCGGCTGCTCATAAGAAGAGAAAAAAAAAAGAAGGGATTAACTCCGGAACAAACTTACACAAATATTTGCCATGTTTGATATATACAGAGGTTTTATTCTGATGCCTCACCTTGGGCAGCAAATTATCTTCAGCAGGTCCTGCTGAACTTTTTCTTCCCGTCACAGAGTTTCTCAAGAATCAAGATAATTGGGAGACAAGATAATTGAAGCAGTGGTAGAAAAGCTGCATTTGCTCTGCTTATTGCTACTTTTTCATTTTAAATCATCCCCATTTTGTTTTCTGGGTGATGCTGTCAAGTGTATTCAGGTCCCTGGCCTGGATTTCACTACACAGTAAAGTTGTATCTAAATGGTACCATTTTTTGAATGCCAGGAGTGTGGGAAGCCTAGGTTTCAATGCTTCTCTATGCAAAGATAATTCTCAGCAGGTGATCGGGATAAAATGTTCTAAGCCAGGTTTCCATGTAATGCTCACTTTCTGTGCACAAATAATTATCTGAGTGGAGGAGTATTATAATTGTGGGAAACCAAGTTATAATCTGAAACTTTCATATTCAAGTTGAGAGGCTTAGTAGTGAAACAAGCAGAAAAAGTATTTTAAATAAATTCATAGTTTATTTTAATTAATTCAGTTTTTCTGCACATTTTTAATCCAGGCATACCTGTAGTGTATTTCTTTAGACATTACAATACTATACATACTTCAGTATGGCACTTTTGTTTCCTTTTTCCTTAAATGTCATCGCCATAGATGTCTGAATTTTGTTCCAAACTTTGTATGGGCAATTATAAGTTTGGGTGTCAATTTGCTGTTATTTCTAGGAACTGCAAAATGTTGTCTGAGAGATAAACATCATTTTTGAATATAGTACCATATTTTTTTAAATATTTCTCCAGTTTGGTGCTGTGCATGAAGTGGTGGATCCATCCTCCAAGCTAGAAAATGAGCCTCAAAAATAATTTTCCAATTAGAAAGGACTTTTTTTTTAAGAAAGAAAGAAAAAAAGAAAGAAAGAAAGAAAGAAAGAAAGAAAGAAAGAAAGAAAGAAAGAAAGAAAGAAAGAAAGAAAGAGCTTGTCATAGTGGTGAATAAGCTGAAGAGCAGAATACAGGACAATAAATACAGGAACTATATAAAAAAAGAGGAAATAGTAGCTAGTGTAATTGAAGCATGTTTAAAGAAACCAAAGGTTTGGGGCGTGGGGTTTTTTTTTTTTAGATTAAACTTATTAAGGTTGACTTGCAGGGAAGTTTATAAAGAGAGACCAGTCTTAAGACTTTTCACAATTCTGAATTTCTGAAGAAGGGAGGGATAGTTTTCTTCCCATCTTTAAAATATGGGATTAATTGAGGACAGTGACTTTCCAGGAAAGGAATGGGAGGAAAAGTAGAAGTGGGTTTACAAAATAACCCTTTCACCTCCTTCAGTCCTGGGGCACTCGAGGAGAAAAAAACCAGATTTGCCTTTGGTCTTCCAACTCCAAAACATCTTTGCTTAAACCTTTTTTTTTGTTGTTATTATGTGCATGTTTTTGATAATGTGACTTATGAGAATATATATTCTCTCTCTCTCAATATATATACATATATCTTTTGTGCACGCATACACATGTGTGCCTGTGTGTAACTATATCTATAGGTATAAAAATTATATGGCGTTTCATGCCTGGTTATGGTTCATAGCCATTGAGGAAAAGAGAGCGTTGCCTGCAAGGGCATGTAAGAACCTCATCAAGTTAATGTTATTAAACAGCACGTGGTTTTGCCATTGTGGTTGGTGGAAGTGTGTTTTATTTCTGTTGGGAAGTTCCTCCAAATGGATTGTGCAATCCGATAGATTCCTGTCTGCTAAGTATCGTGGTATGAACAGATAAAACATACATTCTTCTCCATTCAAAAGTAGCCCTCAGAGTTAGTATCTGGCAAACATTTCAATTGAAGAATATGCAAATATTGCTGTACATGTAGAGTTGTTACTGAAAATTGCAGCAGTGAATCAGGTCCTTCTCCTCCTCCATAAAGTCTCTAGCAGGTGATTTCGATTTTTTTCCAGAGCAAGAAATTTGGCTGAAATTCCTGATCAAAAGACAAAGCTCCAGTGATGGAAAAATTGGATGCATTTGACGTAGCTTCTTTTTTTTATCCCACGTTTCTCATAGAATTCCATCATATTTTCAAGGACTCCATGGAACACAGTTTGAAAAACCTGGATCTTGACTATAGGGCTTACTTCAAGTCTTCATTAACACAGCACCTCTATTAACCATCCTGACCAAGATAACAGATCTATAATTCAGTGCATCTGCTGTGCACTGGCTTAGTGAAAGCCACCATAACCTGTGATAAATTTTACTGCTTTTTAATGGAGGGAGTCAGAAGGAAATAGAAATATAGCTGCCATTTGTAGCAGCATTTATGTTTATAGAGATGTCTGTTTCAATCCTTTCAGTGTAACTCTGCATTAATTACGAAGAGTTGAATGAGTGTCCTTAGCCAAGTGAGTATGTTTTTTTAAAGCATGGTTAAGACTTAATGTTTAAGTCCTTTAATTTTAAATATATTGGTGTCAATGTAAGAAGAAAAAACAGTTTCTCTCCCCCCATCCTATTTTCGTCAGATTCTACCTAATACAAATGAAATATGGAGCATGTCTATTCAATAGAAAGGAAGGGGGTGAAGAGAAAAACAAGCAGTAGGCAATCTCTCCTGTGCCTAAGTACAGAGGAAAAAGATTGGAGAGAAAGGGATTACACAAGCAGGCACACGCCAGACAGTTTGCATAGCACATTCATGGTTGCTGATTCCAGCTCATTGTTTTTGATGTGGATTCTCCATTGTATGCCTTCTTACTCTTGCAATCCCTTCCTCTCCAATTAATGTAAATATAAACATTAATTACTTACTAATTATCCCAGCACTGGGATGAACATTCAAAGGGCAGGGGATTAGGGAAAGGAAAGCACAGTTGTGGTCATGTGATTTCCAACCTGGTGACCATTTAACACAGCTGTTGATTCCATTTGGGTCACTAAATGAGGACTACATGTAAATAGATGAAGCACAAGTACTCAGAAAAAACCCTTAATCTAGACCTCCAATGACTGCAAAATCATGCTGACGTAAAGGTGAGAACTTTCAGAAATACCATTGGCAGAAATGCAATTTACATTACGGCATCTCTTCATATTTTTGGTCTAAAAACCAATACTGTATCTATGTAGTTCTCTCTTCGTGTTCTTATAGTCCCACCCATATGACTTTTCTTTTCCAGAAATATGTTTGTGTGCATGCATCTTCATGAAACTGATGTGCTACAAAGCAACAGCCTCCAGAATAACATTTCTAAGATTGTCTATATAGAATCAAAGAGTGCATATTTCATCCTTCTGTTTTATTTGAAATCTACTTACTAGCCCAGAAAGGACCACCAAGGTAAGTTTACTCCAGTAGAAGAGTAAACAGTGTCTTTCTGGACAGAAGATTATGGAATTTAGTAATGACTATTACTAAAGAAATTGTACTCCCAATCTTGGAACAAAATAAAGATATTATCGGAATACATTAATATCCCTAGGCAAAGCAAAATACCATTGGTAATTCTGAGGAATGTGAGCAGATACTAGATGGAGTTGCTTGGTTAGTTTTTGCCCAGATACCGCAGCTTGTGACATGGGAGAAGCAGTTGTGGGGCAACAACAACAACAAAAGAAATAATTTCTGTGCTTTTGAAAGGTTGTCCTGCTTATTGCTTGGCTGAAAACAAGCCCTGTTTGCATTCTCATTTGATATCGCAGGCTATTGATGCACATGAATGTTAGAATCAAAATTCAATGATTTACAGACCTATATCCATTTTGACTCAGACATGGAAAAATCAAAGAAACTGGCAATGATTTGCCTTAAGTGCTTGATATGTGTCCCAGATTCTGAATTTTGTTAAAGTACTGTTCCGAACAGCCAGCATCCTTCTGGTGACAAACTCATAGAAATCAGCACTAAAATGTACATACCAGCAAATTGTGTGTTTGTTGAAAGAATGACTAAACAGTGATTAGATAAAGATGATCTGCATTTAATCGGTCTTGAATAGGCACTTTGGGACATGGCTGTCAAATTGCCACAAAACACTCAGACACTGACACGATTCCCAACAAAAACCCTGTCCAATGTGACAAACCTGAGGAAGGCATTTCCCAGAAATAATGGTAAAAATCCACCATAGGTAAGATTACCACCTTGTTTCCTTTATCAGATCCACTAACAACTCCATGAAAGATTGAAATTCAGTGAATGATGGTAATCTGATGATGGAAAACTTCCATTTGCCATAGCTGACTGGTGTGGACATTGCCAAGTCTAAGCAACTTCCATTACACAGACATGTTCTTTCCAATCTCTTCTCTAAATATATGAAGCTTATTTTAACTTGACACTGATACTATTCTGCTTGGAATAATGTGCTTATTTCCCTGAGCAACTCTAGCCAAAAAGGCAAGAGGATTTACAAGGACTAAATTTTAATCTCTTTGACACTGATTATCCATGTTGCCAAGCTAGGCTCCTCATACCTGAGCCAAAAACCCAAAACATTTTTCTCCATTTATTAGATCAAAACTTGCTCAGAAACACTAGTTCAAAAAAAATTTAACACATCTGTACTAAGTATGGATGATGATACAGTACTGGTACTGTACAATACTAGTGAAACAGTACAAAAAGAGTTACAGTCTGAGTGCAATGGCTGCAACAATAATTGATTATAGGTGCAAGAGTTTAGGTTAAAGCAAGGATTTTTCTTATTTGGTTATGTGCCATATACTTCCAATGAATCATTGAGCTCAATTAACAATCATTAACTTTAGTTGTGCTTGTTCTTTATTACAGCATGTTCAGTGCCATCCTCTTCTTAGGGATTCCTTTGGAAAGAGTCAATGTTGTTAGATTGATATAAAAGTTATGAAATGCAGATATATCCTTAGAAATGCCACCCCCTCTTTCATTTACTGATGCTGCTTCTCAACACATCAATTTCTTCCCACATCAGTTTTTTAGTCATCAGGTACAAATATGTTTAAGACAGCATTTGTAGAAATTTCTTTCAAGTAATAACAGTAGGACATTTAAGATGTAAGTGATATTTAAACAGCGTTAACTTGAATCCTTGGCTCATCAGCATTTAGACTTCACTGACATTCCCTTCTGGTTTGACATTATTTTTTCAAAGTCTTCAATCAAACAGTAATGTTCTGACAAATGCATCACTACAGGTAGAATTGAAGGTTTATGAATGTGTCTGCATAGGCAAGATGGGGAACTCCCGGAGGCTCGAGGAAAGCCCGGGGAGGGCAAAAGCGCCTCCCCCGCCATGGTACAGGAGGCTGACTAGGCCACACCCACCATGGCCATGCCCACCCAGCAACTGGGCAGAGAACCCCTTGCTAAAATATTTGAAGCCCACCCCTGCTTGTTTTAGTATTTTTACCCCAGCAACAAGTATCAGGGGAATATTTCAATATATGTATGGGAGATATTTTTTTAAGGGCAAGGATGTGCAAATTAGTAGAAATAATAAGGTATTAAGCCTATAATGACAAAATGAGAACAATTTGTGAGCGGGTGAATTAGTGTCACATGTAGAGCATAGATTGGAGTTTATTTCAAAAGAAAAGACATTGTAAAACGGTAAAGGTGGGTATGAAGCATTTGTCATATTCTGTTTTGTTTACAAATTGGGATGGGTCCTCTACATCAGGACTGACCCTGGGCTACGTTCTCTGACCCTCCTTCAGATCAGAACACCTGAAAGGGATGAAGATGGCTATGCATAATGGTATGTGGGAATGACCTTTGGAGACAGGAGGAAAAGCCACAGACTGGACAACCAGAGTGTAAAGGGCAGCCCACAGATGGAGGAAAGGCAAGGGAAACATTTCAGAAGAGAGCCTCCCTAGTTTTCTGGCAAGGAAAAAGAAAGGGGGGGGGAGAAATACTTTCACTCTGGCAAGATTCTCTTAATGCAACCTTACAATAAAGTTAAGAGTTAGAACTCCTGGTTACACTTCTTGTCTGGACTACCCCACCGGGCTAACACCATGGCATGCTGAATGATGATATAAGTGGTAGGTTTATCTGAAGAACACTTGGAATATATCCCTACAGACAATGGGATACCATGTGCTTCACACAGGGATCATAATCAAAGGATGCAAAACTAGAGGATATAAGCCAGGATCCTTCCATCCATTTGCTTATCGTGTCTTTCTTGCATTCCACTGAAAATGGCAGAGGAAAGCCAGTCCACACAGCGACACAAGTTCTCCAGCATGAATTATCTTCCACTGATACCAGCAAAGCAGGTCGCAAGCCTTTTCTGGAAATGTAAGTATGGTGGGCAGATTATGCTGAAGGATGAGGTAAATTTTTTCCAAGGTGCAGTTATATTGTCATATCGTTATCATCCTCTTCCAGGTTTCTGGAGCACAAGTTAAAAGTCCTTGAGTATGTCTGAGATGTTCTCAGCAGCTGGGCCAGAAATTTCTATGCCCTCCAATTCTATATCAGCATCTGAAGCAGAGAGAATCCCTTTTTTTTACCTGGGAAGGGAAGATTGCTGTGAGTCAGGGGAACTAGGGCCCACTGAGTTCTCTGGTCCTGAGTCCGCTGCAGATTTCCCAGGGACTGTATCATTGTTATCTTTGTTCCACATCTTTGTAGACCAATTGGTATGCTCTTTGCTGCTTGAGGTCTGAGTGGCATCACGGAAACTTGCAAGAGGAGGACGAAGTTGGACCCCAGTACTTGTAGACCCCTCAATAGCTTTCTGGAGCTGAGAGTTTGAGAGACACAGAATTAACAAGGAAGTTGCAAAGGTACTCTTCCTCAATCAAAATAGCAATAGCACTTAGACTTATATATCGCTTTACAGTGCTTTATAGCCCTCTCTTAAGTGATTTACAGTGCCAGCATATTGCCCCCAACAATCTTTTTACCAACCTCGGAAGGATGGAAGGCTGAGTTAAAATAGTTTCCATAGACCAGAAGGGCAATCATTTTCATCCTAAGGATCACGTTTTTGGACCCTGCTAGGTGTGCCTTATCGCATGACAATGCCACCAAAATAGGCAAGACAAAAACCAATTAATCCCCTTTTCTGCATTTAAAACATTCCATTCATTCATTCATTCATTCATTCATTCATTCATTCATTCATTCATTCATTCATTCATTCATTCATTCATTCATTCATTTTTAGACCACAGCAATCTCAGCAGCATACACAAAGTATGATTTGGAAATATTTACCAAAGTTAACACTTTCCATAAGAAAATTCGGGGGAGGGGGGTCTTTAAGGTCCAACTAGCTGCTTTAACTCTCTGCAAAAGCTAAGGCACCCATTTTGCTTCTTAAACAAAAAAATGCAGAAAGAGCCACCATTTTCATCCTTGTCTAATATATGAGGTATTGGAGGCATCTAATGGGCTGCTTGCGGGGGGGGGGGAGTGCAACTCACAAGTTGTCCAGACAGAACTCCACTCTGATATTTACTATTCTGTGCTATTTTTGTTCTTCATAAAGGGAGAAAATAAGCAAATGAGATCCTCATCAGTCAGAAGTTCATAAATGCTTGAGGAGGTGGGGAAAAACCTTGATTAACATTATCTTTACAGTACAATAGGTTTTTTTAAACCCCCCAACTAGGTGATTTCAAGTAGCGCTAGCTAGAAATTTGGAGAGTTGCTGAAAACGACTGCTCTATAAAAATACTGAGGAGTATGTTTACATGAAAGAAGTAAGGGGCTCAATAGCCATTATCTCCACCCAAGATTCTTTGGAGGAAGGACAAACCCATGGTTGTTAAGCATGTATACATTCAACTCAAGTCCACAACCTAATTTCTTCTCTTCTGGAAAAGGCCACAATCCAGTTAGCCAATAAAGCCATAATAAGACTAAAGATATGTTTTCTTCTGAATGTTAAGAGTGTTTAAAAAGGGATTTCTCTTGTAGACTAAATAATCACATATCTCTATATATCAGATTTTGCAAGTTTTAGCAAGGGTGCACTAAGCCTTCAAGTGAGTACACTTCAAAAATTAGGGAAGGCTCTTCCGGTTTGGTGTTCGGCGCCGATGGCGTTCTTCTTTCAGGACGCCTTTCCGACTCCCTGCCGGGCCGCCAGAACAGCTGTCTGGCGGCTCGGAATATCTCTGCCCCGGACATAGGGGAGAGAGGAGAGCGTGGCAGGTGGGGTAGAGCCCCCCTAGCGCCCTAGGAGTCATCCAGGGGCGCGAAGGGAAGGCTCCCCAGGTAGCCTGCCCCTAGCTCCGGGAGCCAGGAAATCTCCGCTTTTGCGGAGCTAGACGCCGAAGCCGCCGCTGCCTCTAGAAGAGGATTTTTAAAACTTTTTTTTTCTGTGCAGTTAAAGAGGCAGACAGAGAGAACCAGGGGCTTTGCTGGGCAAGTATGGATTTTTTTTTCTTTTTTTTTAAACCCTCGGCTAACTTCTATTTGAAGAAATAAAGTAACATTTAATATGCAACAATATGGCGTTTGAAGGAGGAGAAGTGAAAGTGATTTCCGTTTTGCTTGTGGTTTTTTTTTTCTCTTATGGAAACTCTTTGTTCTGAAAACTGAAAACTGGCTGTCCTTCTTATATTCTTTGATAATTGACAAAAATAAGGATTATTTGCCTTTGAAAGTGGAAAGTATCTTTTTAGAGATCTGGCTTTTTAAGGCGTTTTGAAGAAGTTGGGAAGAGAAGTGAAGGTGATTTTTGCCTTGTTTGCTTGTGGCTCTTTTTCTTATGGAAAATTACAACTTTGAAGACTGATTTTTTTTTCTCTTTCTGTCTCCTGACTTTGGAAATTAAAAAACTTTCTATCCTTTACATTGGAAAGAATTTCATTTAGAGTTATGGCTTTTTTCCATACTTTTCTGGAAATATAAAAATGGTTTCAAGTTTGGAAGGATTGATTTTTTTTTTTCCTGGCTTTTCTCTTGTGGAAATTTTGAAAATTGATTTTTATTTTCAGCTCCGTGACTTTGGATTATAACAGTAATTGACAATTTTATTAATATAAATAAATTATAAAAGATTATTTGCCCTGGAAATTGCAAGAATTTTTTTTTATTATTATTTTTATTTTTACAGATTTGACTCTTTTTTACACCTCTTTGGAAGTATAATAAAGAAGAAGTGAAAGTTATTTGTGTTTTGTTTGTGGTTTTTGGACTTTGGGAAATTTTTGAATTTGAAAACTGGTTTTTATTTTTGATTCTCAATTTTGGATTATAAAAACTGATAGTGATTTGGCGTTTTTAGTTTAATTTCTTGGAACTATAACAATGGCCTCAAAATATGGAATGATTGCTTCGAATAAAAGGCCTATTTACCCCTCTGCTTTTACTTCTAAAATGCAACTTGCTACTGAACCAACACCTCCACAAGTTTTGACATCGGAAAATTTATTAAATACTTTAAAGATTATGAAACAAGACTTAATTTTGGAATTTAATCAAAAAATTACTGAGATAGAAAACAAAATGCAGGAAGCTTTGAAGAATATGGAAAAGCAGCTACGGATGGACATGTTAGAGGTTTGCAAAGGTTTAGCAACAAATGTTGATTTTTTGGAGGATTGTATTGAAACAAATAAACAAGCGTTGGCAATCTCGGTGGAATATATAAATAAATTTAAAAAGGATATTGCAAATTTTGAAACAGAGGTGTTGATGTCACAGTTTAGAAGAACGCAATTCGCTATTAGAGTAAGGGGGTTGAAAGAAGGTTTATATGACGACTTGAAGGGAAGAATGATTGAGGCCTTGGTGCAGGTTTCTGGAATTTCTAAAGATGAGCTGGCTATACAAATTGAAAAGTTATACAGGGTCAATTCGTGGTATGCAAAACAAAAACATTTACCAAGGGATATTGTTATATATTTTACTACAAGAGTTTTACGAAACAGAATTATCCAGGCGACATTTAAGAATAATCTTCAGGTGAATGGTCAGGAACTTAAGATTTGGAAAGAAATTCCCTTTAAAATGCTTAAAGCTAGAAAAGAATTTACTTTTTTGATTGATGAACTTAAAAGATTGAATTTACAAATGGGAAGCACCAACAGGAGTTACGGTGAAATTTTTGGAGAAAAGATACCGGCTGAATACGATAAACAAAGCTACCGAATTTTATATCAATATTTTAAAGGCTGATATATCTAAAATTCCAGAAGAAAAACGTATGAATGTAGAAGAAGACAAGGAGGAAAAGTCATTCTTATTGGATCAAAATGAAATAATCTCAAAGACTCAAAGTGAATCGCAGAGCCAGAAAGATGTGAAAAAGGAGATGGAGTATTGGGATCAGATGGAAGAGGAGCTGATAAATTCAAAATCATCAAGATACAAAAGGAGGCAACCAATAAGATATAAAGAGAAGTAGCGTTGATATGTATTAGATGGATGGAGATAATATAATTGTATTTTCTTCTTCTCCTTTTTTTTTTCTCTCTTTCCTTCTTTTCTTTTAAGGGGGAAAGAGAAAGAGAAGATTTTTTTTTCCTCTTTTTTAATAATTCTTTAAGAATTGGAATTCTTAATTTTTAATTAAAACTATTGAGCTTTAAATTATTACAATTAGATTTTTAAAATTTAAAGGAAGGTTTTTTTTTTCTTTCCATTTGTTTTAGGTTTTTGTTTTTCTCTCTCTCTTTTCTAGATTTTTACTATTATTATTATTATTATTATTATTATTATTATTATTATTATTATTATTATTATTATTATTATTATTATTATTATTATTACTATTGTTATTATTTTTATTTTTATTTTTATTTTTATTATTATTATTATTATTATTATTATTATTATTATTATTATTATTATTATTATTATTATTATTATTATTATCAATATTACCTTTAAGGATATTTTTTTATTATGAATTAACAAGTTGTTGAACAATAATATTATGTGGTTATGATGAAATTTAAAGGCTTTAATATTTAATACATGTAATATTTTTTTTATCTGAGCTAATAAGTTGTTGTATAATAATGTTATTATGAGAAACTTAGAGGTATTATTATTTAATATTTTTTACTATGAATTAAAGTTGTTGTATAATAATATTATGTTATGACGAAATTTAAAAGTTTTATTATTTAATATGTAGACATGTAATATTTTTTTTAGTTTTATTTGAGTTAATAGGTTTCTTTAGAGTAATATGTTGTTATGATGAAATTTAAAGGTATTATTATTTAGTATCTTGATATTAGCTATGTAAAATTTTTTCGGTTCTAGTTAATTATGAGATTATTATTATTATTAATGTTTTTTTTAAGATGAAAGGAGGAGGGAGAAACTGTTTTCCTTCCTTTGTATAACTCAGATTATATAATTAATATATCTTTAACTTTTATTTTTTATTTTTTAGAATTATATGGGAAATAATATAAAATATAGAAATTTAATGATGTTAGCAATGTGTAATTTGGAGTTGAGGGATTTTTCCTTTTTCTTTTTTCTTCTGTAATTACTGATATTATGCCCTGTGTTCTCTCTGGGAAGTCCGGGGGGAGGGGGGGAGGGAAGGGGGTGGGGGTGGGGAGAAAAATTAAAAAATGTTTGTACTCTGTACTAATAAAACTTTTTCAATAAAAAGAAAGAGGTTTCGACAAAAAAAATAAAAATAAAAATAAAAATTAGGGAAGGCTGAAAAAGGCCAGAATAGAATAAAATAAAATATTTCAATTTAAACTTAATGAAAATAAAATCAAATAGTACACATTACTTTTTTGTAGGTACTGATACTACAAGTTACATTTTGCTGGCTTTGTATGGAGAAGCTCTGAGAACTGAATCTAAAGTCCATAGGGGAGTTGTGTTATATATTGCTGATAGTATTGAAAGAATACATGAAATGTAAAATAAAGCTAAATGGAAGAGAAAAGGTATTTAAAAAAGGTCTTTTCTAAATGTGGACTAAGAAGACATCATCAGGATTCCAGAAGGAATGGTAAGAGTGAAGTGTAAGTGGAGTATAAGGAGTAAGGAGTCCCCTTACCATCTATTTTTTCCATTCTGGGTTTTCCATTAGACCTTTTCTTTACTCTCAAGCAAGACTACAAAGGTAACATGATTTAAATTACCTCTTCCAGTGCAATCACACCCTTTAGTTTTCCCATACTGGTTACGTAGGCATGGGTGAGTCCTAGCAGTGAGAACAAGGTATGTGTCTACAGAAATGAGAAGATAAGACAAATTAGCAAATAAAACAGGCCAACCATTGCAAACTCATGGAGAATTTGAAACAGGTTAAGAATGGGGGAATCTTTTTCCCCATGTTAGCATGAGTAAACCTGAAGCAAAGCAAAAGAACGAAACCTTCATGTCTGAAATTGGAATAGTTAGAAGTAGAGATCCATTTGTCCAATTAACACAATGTAATAGTTTGTTGGCATTAAAAAACAAATTGTACCAAGTCAACTGATATTGAGTTACACAGTAATGCAATATAAAAAATAAATAAAAGAGTATGGTTTAAATAATTTTCCAATTCTACATAACCTATGACCCATCAGACTAAATTATCTTTATCTTGTTTGCTAGTATGGTAAGTGTATTCTCAGGTAGCAGAAGCAGGAAGAGTTCATCTAGATGGGATATAAATGGAATTAAGCTCTTCTGAACTCACAGGAATATAGAATAGCAATAGCACTTAGACTTATATACCGCTTTATAGTGCTTTACAGCCCTCTCTAAGCAGTTTACAGAGTCAGCATATTGCCCCCAACAATCTGGGTCCTCATTTAACCAACCTCAGAAGGCTGGGAGGCTGAGTCATCCTTGAGCCTGATGAGACTTGAACTGCCAAACTTCTGGCAGCTGGCAGTCAGCAGAAGTAGCCTGCAGTACTGCATTCTAACCACTGAACCACCACGGCTCAGAAGGGTCATAGACGTAAACTCTTTGGAAAAACTTAGATTTTAGTAAAACTGGGTTGCACTGTAAAAGTGAATAAATCAAACCAGGTAAAAGGGAAAATATACCTTTTAGTTTTGTATATGTCCTTTCAGGTATCATTTTAGGTGAGACCAAAACTTTTCTTCTTTGAAAGATAGGGAAATAAGCAAGATCTTTGTGCTATAATAGGGCCCATCACTCCTAATCACACATGTGCTTATATTAAACAAAACCTTGCTATCTACGGTAATTAAAGAAGGTCACCTTATACATAGATTGAAATATTTGGAATTGATTAAACATAAAAATTCTAAATAGGTTTTCTTCAATTTTATATTTACTGATGGTTCATATTCATAAGAAGCACTGTTATTAACTTCTTTATTTTGAATTATGTATTGGAACAACATTGAGAATAAAGAACAATTTCTGTTCCCAATTTTATTAGGAAAATAGATCCTGCAAAGATTAAACAAGTAAAGCCCAACTAGTTTGATTCCTCGTTTCCTCCACACAGAAATCATTTTAGTAGACAAGATTGTCCAAAGAAGTACCACTGCTTCTTAGAAGAAATTTTCTACTAATAGCATAAGCTAAGGGTGGTAGTGCCAAGACACAGAACTGGCAAGAATGATAACAAATAAAATAAACTTAATTGAACATTGGGGGTGGTTCTTTTGCTTTTAATGCTATTTTTCTCGTTCAAATTCTAGAGGTTCAGCTTCACATCGAAAATTGCAGCTCTTAGTCTACTTTGCAAAATTGCATGGCAAGGTGGCGACATGCAGTGGAAAAGAGATGGATAAAAAGAAAAAATCTATGATAGTAAGACAATTTGGCAGGAACTGGGGGGGGGAGGCAAGAAGGAACTGAAGAAAAGAGAACAGGTCTGTATTTTGTAGATTCAACCCAATTCTGTACCTTTTACTTGCCTGAAAGAGTAAAATTAGAGAAGAATGGTCAAGGCCATACTATATACAGAGACAGTGGTGGGTTGTAAATTATTTTGCCACCGGTTTGCGCACGCACGCAACACTTCTGCACATGCGCAGAAGTGTCCCGGACATGTGGGTGGAGCCTCCTGCTGCCGCCGCTACCGGTTCTAAGAACCGATCCGAACCGGGAGCAACCCACCACTGTACAGAGAGCCTTACTACATCTGATAGGTTAAAGAGTGAGCAAGATCACACCATATGTTGAAGACCAAGAAATATAAAGAGAAGATGAAATTAGTAGAGGGTGTAGGCCTTGATGGGAGTAGAGTTGGACAGCAAGGGAAGTAGAGAATAAGAGTAAATGCAGGCACCCACCTTATGCAGCGATGTTCTTTCGACCAGCTGAAAGGGAGAAGGATCTATGCGGCAGCTGCTGAAGCATGCCTTTTTCTCGAGCTCCTCCTGCTCCCAAACTTCTATCTGACACAGGAAAAAAAGAGTTCACAAGTTCAGAGAAGTCATTTGCACCAACCGGTTTCCCAGGCTGCTTACTTTAGCCAATGGGCCAGCATGATTTACTTCTCTTGGGTACATTTCCCAACTTGTCCAATTCCTCTTCTAACTTCTTGGTTGATGGGATCCAAAGGAGAGCAGTTAGAAAGCCATTTCTAACCGGAATCTGAAACCAACCTCTTTCCTAAAGCGAACACCGTATTTTTATTCTTTTTTCCTACTGCTCTCAGTACACTTTTCCATTTTCTTTACATTTACATTCCTTCTCAGAGATTCCTTTTTCCATGAATAGTTTGCTTTAAATTTTTAAAGCCCATCCCCTAATGAAATCAGGAGGGAGGTCTACATGGATATTGTACAGACTCATACAGATATTATACAGGCTCTCTTAAAAACAAAGAAATATGTGTTCCAACCCATTCTCCTAAAATTTTCATTTGCAAAGTCCTAGTTTTCCATTTAATCACATGGTTTTCAGTAATCATGCTGGCTTCTGCAAAAAGCTGCAGAGAGTTCACTGTTGTTGTTAGGTCGCTGCTTGGAGAAAGGGTGTGTTACCAATAAAGGAGAATATTTGTAGCTCGTGGTTGAAATGAGGAGTCCTGGGTGCTCTCTGAGCTTGGTTGTTTTCTTGCAGATATTTCATTACCCAAACTAGGTAACATTATCAGTGCTAGCAGTTTTCATTGCCTAGCCTGGCTAATGAAATGTCTGTAAAAACAACAAGCTCAGAGAGCACCAAGGACCCTTCCAGGGGTATGTTACTTACCAGTCCTGACAAAACAACACAAATTCATTTCAACAAAGCATATGGGACTACAGAAATGATCAGATTCACTCCAGCAAAGTGAAGAAGGCTCTACTCAGTTTCTCCCAGTGTTTTAAAGTCATGCAGCTTTGGGGCTATCCACAGCATTCATCAAAAAAAAAATCTGAGCCTGTATACCACCATAGATGGAAAACTGGGTGAAAGTGAACGTGCCCAATATCAATTAAAACCTGCAACTGCAGTACTATTGGGTATCCCAACCATGTGGCCTTATTAATATTCCCTGTTTTCTTGAGTCACACAGCTCATACATACGTAGGTTATAAGCATGATAGATATTACACTGTACTTTTTGTCATAGGCCTATTAAGTACAAATATATTTTTGAAAAATGATTCATGCAATGCTTTACAATGGTAGAGTTAGTGTAGTAACACACATCTTCCCCCTTTAACCTTCAACTTTTTCCTGCAGGCTATTATATTTTTTCCCATTGTTCTCTCAGGTGCCAGGCATACTGATAGTAACATATACGACAGCATAGTTGTCGCAGAGAAAATGAGAAGTTTTCAAAAGTCACATTTCATAGTGGAGAATGGATAAATAATATTGTGATTGCTTTAAAATAATCACATGGCTGTTTCATGGAATCTCCTGGCATGGAAATGTCAACCCCCTCAACTTTGTCTGCTGCTCTACTTCCAAACGTACCTCTTCTGGCTTCATTGGGTCTTCAACCTCTGCTGAATCCTGAAAGGAATAAGTAATGAGTTCCAAGATCAGAAGAAAGGCAGCGAAGCTTAAATACAAATCTTGTTTTCAGTTGCTTCTTCCCTAATACCGTTGCTATAATGAGTGCTGTATGTATCATAAGATTTAGCACATGGGCAAAGAAAGCATGGAGGTGCGTATGATATGGTCATGCATTCTAAGCATCTTGGGTTACATTTTCTAAAACAAAATTTATTGTCCTCTATGCCTGCAAATTTGAAGGCAATATCTGGTGAATCTCAAGCTGTATTCCTTTGTTTTATATCCTTGCTTTTATTGCTTATAGAAATGCAGAGGAAAATCCATTTAGTTCTTTTTAGACTTTCCCTCCGAGGAAACTTACCATGTCACATTCTCACAACAGGACAGATAGATAAACTCGGGGTTCTGAGTACTGTGTCCACCCCACATCTTCTGTTTCCTTTCACTCCATTTACTTTCCTAAGTACAGTGCTCTGAATGTGCACACCTTTGTGACATACAAGTGCATGTGTAATTTTTATAAACAAATAAATGGAACAGAATTCCAAAATACCCTCTTATCATTCTTCCTGTTGCAGTTTTGGGATTCTTACGTTTGTAACAAAGAAATCTATTATTTGAAGAAAGCCTTTACTATAATAATTGAAGCAGATTCATATGATTGTAGTATATTAATCTGCAAAGGAATTTTTCCTAGGCAGTGAATATTATCTATTAGAAGGATTCATTTACTTCTTCATCCCTCCCCTTTCACACACTCAAAACCAGTCCAGTCATGTAGGTATACAGATTTTTAAAAAGTAGTAATAAAAACGCTTTGCAGTTACCGGTAGTTCATCAATTTCTATCACTGAACAATAGTAGAAAATCATCCTTATTCTTTCCATTCAAAGAAATACAAAGATACAAAGATGGAAAACATAAGGTATTCTCAAGTTTGGAAGTCTGGCTTAAAGGTATTCTCAAGTTTGGAAGTCTGGCTTAAAATACATTTAAAAAATAGATATGCATGCTAATGTATAAAACATCTGTGCTCATGCCATGACAGTTCAGGGATGAATGAACAGGGATAGGTCAATTCTGGTACTGAACATCTTCCAAAATCTCTGGCAGCAAAAGGTCATGATTGATGCTAAGCTTCGCTTGCTATTTTAAGTTTTCCTGCCTAAAGGGATTAACCCTATTAATAAAAAAGAGACAAGGGTAAAGCACTGATAAATGACTACAGAATATCAGCGTTGCATAGCTAACCTATTTCATTACCATAATGAAGTATGTATGTTGTCTATCACAAGGTCTGTCTGGAATATAAACAGGCTGTCCAAAACCATAACATTTCCATTCACTTTTACTATGCAAGCTTTTGATGTCCTGCCTACCCTCTTCATCCCAGCCGGCCCAGCCAAAGTGGCAGTGCAAAGGGTTGTCTGGAATGTTGGATTCAAAAGTAATTCCAAGTAATTGGGAAAGTCCTTCAAAGGAGGAAAGTTCCCTGTCATATCCCAGCCTGAGACTACAAACACTGTCCAAAAGAATGGAACAGAAGGTACTGCAATAGGAAAAGCATTCCAGCATTCTACGAAATTTGTGCAGGACAAATTTAAAGCTCATGGAGTGAACATATTCACTTCTCTTTCACTTGTAGATTTGTGCCCACAAGGACTTCTGAGCTCCCTGGTTCTTCATTTTGAGAAGTTTAATTTATTTCATTTTTTCCCACTTCTGACTCTAAAAATGCTATTTTCTCGGGGTATGATAGCAATCAGAACTCTTTTTCCAAAATTATTCAGGCATAGGATAGTTTTCTTGTTCAAACCTGCTTGGTGATTTTTCGCTGAGGGGATGGGCTGAGACAAAGTAGTTGCTCCATCAGTCTCCTCAGCTGCCAACATCTCCGGGCTGTGAGAAAAGAAAAATGCAAGGAATGAAATGGCTGACCACTGGGCTGTCTGCAGGTATGATTTAAAAAAAAATCAAGATGGCAGCCACAACCTACAGTCAAAGCTTCACCCATTTTTATGCTGTGGCTGCCATCTTGATCTTTTGTACTACCGTGTTTCCCTGAAAATAAGACCCAACCAGAAAATAAGCCCTAGCATGATTTTTCAGGATGCTCATAATATGACCCCTACCCCAAAAATAAGCCCCAGTTAAGATAGTCAGCCAGACAGACACATTTAGTACCATATTTTCCCCAAAATAAGACCTAATCGAAAAATAAGCCCTAATGCGTCTTTTGGAGCAAAAATTAATATAAGACCTGGTCTTATTTTCAGGGAAACTCGGTACACTCTGCAGATACTTCCGGCTAACCAGCAGCAATGCTTTTCCCCCTACTCTTTCAATAATGCATATACATTAGGTTGCCACTGTATCACCTCTGATTTCTAAGGAAGCAAAATGTATATTTTCCATAGTAAAACAATATAAAGGCAAATTGAAACAATATAGCTTCATATAAATATAATTCTTATTATTTTTCAACTGAGCATTTGGTGTTTGATGGCTGTCAGGCCTGTTAGGTAGACCAGGCCATGAAATCAACTTCACAGGAAGGCTAAAACTACTTTTATTGACACTGGCTATAATAAGAGGATCTTGGAAATCTCAGAATGCTGTACCACCACCACCTCCTCTTCCTTGCAGTTCAGTGAATTAGGGAGGCCTCTGTCTGAGCTGCTTCTGAATATTATCTTGTTCTGGACTTAAAAAATGCTTCAGCCCCTTTTGCCCTGGCATATCTGCATATCTCCATCAAGGTCATT